>MU260791.1:55000-65000 GCA_020310875.1 Ceratopteris richardii
GAAGCTTTTTACCAAAAAGTATTTCAAAAGGTGCACGACCAGTAGTGGTGTGTGAAGTGTTATTGTAAGCAAATTGAAGCAATGGCAACTTTTCATCCCAGTTATTAGGATTATCTAATGAATAACAACGCAATAAATCAAGAATAGTACTATTTGTAGCCTCACTCTGTCCATTACTTTCAGGATGAAATGCAGAGCTAAAATCTATTTTAGAACCAAAATGTTGAAATAAGGCAACCCAAAAATGATTACAAAACCTAACATCACGATCAGATAACATTACTTTAGGAAATCCATGATGTGGAAAAATGCATTTAATGAATAATTTTGCAGCTTGAGGTGCAGTCAAAGTTTTTCTACATGGAATGAAATATGCATATTTACTAAACCTATCAACTATTGTCCAAATCATATTATTATGTGATGAAGTGATAGGAAGACCTGTGATAAAATCCATAGAGATCTGTTCCCATGGTTCATTTGGAATAGGAAGTGGCATTAATAATCCAAATGGTTTACCATGATGACGTTTGACACGCTGACATACAATGCATTGAGAAACATAATGTGCAATGTCTTTTTCCATGTGTGGCCAAAAGAAGAAATCTTTGCAAGCAGAAATGGTGCTTTGTATGCCTCTATGACCCATGTAAGATGGTTCATGCATTTCTTTAATGACAAAATCTTTAAAAGCTTGGGTTATGCACAATCTATGTTGAAAATAGAGAAAACCATTATGAAATGTATAATGTTCATCAAATAAAGATGCAGCATTGTTGAAGTCATGCCATGCACGTGAAAAATACAAATCAGATGGATAAGTGGAAACCATTTCTTGAAAAGAATGAATTTGGATGGCAAAAATATTATTCAAAACAACAGAATGCAAAGGAAAACGGCTAAGAGCATCTGCTACAACATTAGCTTTACCAAGCTGATATTGTATCATGGGTTGGAAATTTTGAATGAATGATGCCCATTTAAGATGCCTATCAGAGATTAAGGGCTGATTTAATAAATGTTTAATAGCCTGTTGATCGGTTTTGATTAAGACCTCAGAGCCCATAAGATAGTGTTTCCAATTTCGCAAAGCATGCACAACTGCTAACAATTCTTTATCATACGTACTATAATTATGCTCTGAGGGTTTAAGCTTTCTACTCTCAAATGCAATGGATGGTCATTTTGCATCAGAACAGCACCTATTCCTAAACCACTAGCATCAGTAACAACATGAAAGGGTTGTGAAAAATCAAGTAATTGTAAAACAGGTGCATGTGAAAGTGCATGTTTAAGTTTGTCAAAGGACTGTTGTTGGGTAATTCCCCATGCAAATTTTATTTTCTTTTTCAACAACAAGGTAAGAGGCAATGCTAAATAAGAAAAATTTCAAACAAACTTCCTATAGAAACTAGCCAACCCAAGAAAAGAACGAACATCATTGACTGATTGTGGTGTAGGCCATTCTATGATAACTCTAATCTTTTTCGGATCCACATGCACAACTTCACTTGAAATAATATGTCCTAAATATTCTAGCTTACGCTGAAAGAAATAACTCTTTTCAGGATTAGCATAAAATGTGTTCTCTCGTAACAAATGAAAAACTGTTTCAAGATGCTTTTCATGTTCACTATCATTCTTACTATAAATAAGTATGTCATCAAAGAATACAAGAACAAAAGCTTGGTAATCAAGAAAAATATTGTTCATCATTCGCGCAAATGTAGCAGGGGCATTAGTAAGTCCAAAGGGCATTACCATAAATTCATAATGGCCATTTTGAGTCCTAAATGCAGTCTTAAAAATATCACTTTGTGTCATACGAATCTGATGGTAACCCGATTTAAGATCAATTTTACTAAAGACACGAGCTCCTCGTAACTTATCTAAGAGATCATCTATTCAAGGAATAGGGTATCTATTCTTGATCGTGATCTTGTTAAGGGCTCTATAATCAATGCACATTCGATAAGTTTTATTCTTCTTCTCTACTAAGAGAACTAGTGCTCCAAATGAAGAAGAACTAGGCCTTATAAGTCCTTTTTGTAGTAGGTCTTTTACTTGATTTTCTATTTCCTTTTGATGTAGTGGGCCATGTCTATAAGGTGCTTTATGAGGAGGAGAACTACTAGGGACTAAGTCTATGCTATGGTCAAAGGATCCTCGAACTGGTGGTAGTTCAGAGGGATATTCAGACATAAAACAATCCTTATAAGTACTCATGAAAGGTTTATATGCATCTGGAAGTGTATGAGTATAATCATTGATGACATTGACAAAAACAATGCATGAGTTGAATCCTTTCTTAAATGCACGTTTTACTTGAGTGTGACTAATAAATGGAAATGGCTGGAAATCATGCCGTGTAGACAAAGTAATGATTTGACCTTTGAAAGCAAACTTAAAGGTATGAGTATGGTAGTCAATACGTGGGTTATAATGGTGACGAAAAGGCATACCTAGTATAACATCATAAGATTGCAAAGGTGCAATTAAAAATGTTTGTGAATCAACATAAGGGCCTATGCTAATCGTAACATCTTGCACTTCTCGTGTTACATTATAACGACTACCTTGAAATGCAGCTTTCACTTTATACAAAGAAGGAAACGTTTGTAATTTAAGTTCTTGTACTAATAAATGTGAAATGAAGTCATGTGAACTACCATCGTCATGTAGAATTTTAACTAGTTTGTTATTTATTGTACCCTGCATGCAAAGAAGAGAGTGTAGAGAGATATCGTTACCCAAGGTACTTAAATCCTTCTCCAGTGATTCCTCTGTCCAAACAGGAGGAATTTCTTCATTATAAACCTCCATGTTATGTAATCGAGCTGTAGCCGGTTTCATATGAAGAGGTTGCAATCTGCACCTTATTTTTGTATGTCCAGGTTTACCACAATTCCAGCAAGTGATTCGTGGTCACTTCTGTTGGGCATTCACTGGTGAAGTTTGAAGGGTAGGTGGTTTGGTTGGTTGGAGAGATGAAGCAACGGGTGGAGTTGAGTAATTGGATTGTGAAGGACGAGGAAAACTAGGGTAAGATGGGGCATTAAAATTACGCTTCATAGGAAATGAAGGTTTAACAGGAAATGGTCATGGACGTGGTTGTTGTAGACGGAGTGACTTGGTTATGGACTGGAATTCTTTTTCTGCATCATAAGCAAAAGATATAGCCTCGTTGAGGGTTGTAGGTCGTAGGGTGTGAAGCTTAGCTTGGATTCCCACCTCCAAACCATCTTCGTATTTCTGCTGCAAGATATCTTCTGATACATCTTCAAGCATTCGTACAAGTAGTAAATTTTGCCAGAACCTCTCTGTGTAGGTAGTAACCGTATCACCCTCCTTCCATGTAAGGGTCATCCATGCTCGTCAAACATGCAAATGGTATTGAGGAGGAAGAAATGAATCCTTCACGTTTTCTTGAAAAGCCTTCCAAGTTGTTGGACGCTCCGTACTGTGCCGCAGGACATTCCACCGGAGTTGTGCTTTACCTACTAGATAGTTAGTGGCAAATTTAACTTTTTCACTTTCAGCATACATTTCATCGGTATAAAAATCATCAAACTGCGACAACCAAGAAAGTACTAAAGGCCCATCCTTTCGGCCATCAAATCATAGAAACTGGTAGTTTCTATTACCAATCTTTGAATGAGTAACATCAGATTGGGCAGACACAATAGCTTTTACTACTCTCGTAAGGTTGTCTTCCTCAGCTTGCATCTTTTGGAGGATTTCATCACGTTGTCGGATCTCGTTCTAAACTCCTTGAAGCTCATGCCGCAAGAGCTCTAGTTGTTGTTCAAGTGTTGCCGTAAGTAGAGGCGAATTACTGTAATCCTCCATGGTGCTCTTGGACCCTTGCTCTCAACCTTGGTGTATTGAACCTTCTTGTTTGCAACCTTGGTGTCTCGATCCCGTGTTATCAACCTTGCTTGGTATCTTGAACACTCAATCAAGTGCCACCCAAGGATTTTGAAGGAATTCACACTTCCAAGCTAGCTCATTGGAAAGTTCGTTCTGAGAACTTTCCAACAGTATATTACACGCCTCAATCCGACCTACGGATTGAGAGATACACTTGATTCTTTCTTGGGTCCAATCTTGAAATCAACGCGCGCGCCTTCCACAAGTAATAAAGAAAGAGAACTTGAGTACAACTCCAAGAGATGGTGGAGTGGTCAAAGTACTTCCCTTGAAAGTAGGAGGTTGTGGGTTCAAATCCTCCTACCTTAGGGACTCTAAACCTCTCTATTACCACTCAAAAATTAAAATTGCCTCGCGCGTAGCCAACGGTCACCAAGGGAGCCTTGGGTGCCAATGTTGCCAATGTATTGCCTAAGTTATTGCCTAAGTTCTTTGCCTTAGTCAACGCCTTAGTCGACGCCTTGGAGTAAGCCGAAGGAGTAAACGTAGGTGAAAATGTAGGAGTAAGCCGAAGGAGTAAACGTAGGTGAAAACGTAGGTTCTGGTTCTGGAACAAGAACAGAAACCGAAGACGAAACAGGAACAGAAACCGAAACCGAAACCGAAACCGAAAAAGCCGAAGGAGTAAACGTAGGTGAAAACGTAGGTTCTAGTTATGGAACAGGAACAGAAATCGAAGACAAAACAGGAACAGAAACAGAAACCGAAACCGAAACCGGAGATGGAGATGGAGATGGAGATGGAGAAACAGAAACAGAAACCGAAACCGAAACCGAAGACAGAGACGGAGATGGAGATGGAGATGGAGATGGAATCGGAATTCAGAATCGCGAACAGAGAACAGAACCCTCTGTATTGACGCGTGCACAGCTCTGATACCACTGTTGTCAGGATCTTGCTCACGCGCATACAGAGATTACGGATGCAGAAAAAACACACAGAAATAGAGGCAACAAGAGACGAGACCGAACGCAAGATTGGGTGCAATCTCCCCCCATGCACTCTGTTTCGACAGTCCACAGAGTGCATGTATTTATAGGAATTTTGATTACGTCGAAAAGAGTGGTTCCAAGAGGGCGGCTTTGAAAAGCAAGCGTGAAACTAAAAGTTGATAACTTTTACAGAAAGCCATTGCTTTCAATAACAGAAACTACGGTCTACAATGATCCTTATGCTAATCATTAATTTTTTAACAATAGAACCTTCTACGCAGGTTTACTTACAAGCTAAATAATAATTATTCGGATTATTGATGTCCGCCCTTTCACGCCTTGCACGCTCCTCACGAACCTTCGGCTGCTATATCAGAAACATCAAAAACATATTAATACATTAATAATATAACACTTTAGCAATGCATTGTTCAATAATATACAACATAGACAGACAGATAGATAGATAGATAGATAGATAGATAGATAGATAGATAGATAGATAGATAGATAGATAAATAGATAGATAGATAGATAGATCGATAGATAGATAGACAGACAGATAGATAGATAGATAGATAGATAGATAGATCGATAGATCGATAGATAGATAGATAGATAGATAGATAGATAGATAGATAGATAGATAGATAGATAGATAGATAGATAGATAGATAGATAGATAGATAGATAGGTAGATAGATAGATAGAGAGATAGATAGATAGATAGATAGATAGATAGATAGATAGATAGATAGATAGATAGATAGATAGATAGATAGATAGATAGATAGATAGACATGCAGACAGATAGATTGATAGATAGATAGATAGATTTATAGATAGATAGATAGATAGATAGATAGATAGATAGATAGATAGATAGATAGATAGATTGATATATGTTGGTGTAAATTACAAGCCTACACATTTGGCTCAAAGCATGCATTGAAGTCTATACATACATGAAGAAGCATAGGAACATATGCTAGTGGTTAATTACCACTTTACCTCATTGTAATAGTCAATTTGACTTGGAATCTCTTGTAATCACCTACCAAAAGGATTCGTGGAAAATTAGTTGCTTGATTGAAAGAATATCTCCAAGTATTTAGGAGCTTGATCATAGGGAGCCAAAAGTTTGAATTTGAATTCAAATTTTTAGTCATCTCTTATAAAAATGGACATGAAAAGTCGCGGGTGATAGAGAGCACTCCCGAGCCTAGCATTATTGTTTTTGAGTGTGTGTGAGGCCTATACTCAAGCCCACACCTCTCTACACCATTTGGCATTGATGTTCATGCAAATGGAGTTGTATACAAATGTTCATTAATACATACATTCATATTGTCCATCTTTGTATTCTCTGTTTGTCTGCTCAAAAGTCTGTCAACTTGTCAAGGGCATATCTCGGTCCATTCTTCACCAAATTCAGTGATTCAAAGCTTGTTGGATTCAGCTTGAAGTAATCTACATGCTGGCAAAGTTGAAGACATTCTATTCAGCCATTTTGGAGAGATCGGCGTCGAGGTGAACTCTTGTCATTTTGTGCTACAGTCCTAAAAAGTCGGGGGTATAGCTTAACTTGCTAAATTGATTTCTCTTAGCATAGTTTATCATTTTACATCATTCCACTTGGAATAGGTAGCTTACTAAGCTAATATATTAGGTACTCCTAAAAGGAATTTTTCCAATTCCTACTATGTTGGTCAAATTGAGCAAAATACTCAGCAATTGTCAAGCCATAAATAGAAGGTTTTCTTGAGTTTGTGACTTCCAAAGTTATCTGTTTTGATTCAATCATTGCACACATCATTTCCAAAGGACATAGGACATTTTATGGTGTAATTGGAAAGCTAAGGAGGTCTAGTTATCAACTCTGAAGCAAAAGAGGGCTGGTACAAAGCAGGCTCAGCACTACCTACTCAGTCTCTTGGAGTATCCATCCATCTATCCCAACAGTGGTATCAGAGAAAACTAAGGTAAAATGGGAGATGGTTTTCCTTCATTTATTGACAAATTGGACAGGAACAACTATCAAGCATGGTCTCTAAGGATGAAGACCTACTTACAAGGAAGGAGTCTCTATGGTTACATCTTAGGAGATGAGTAATTGCCCTCATTCAAAGCAAGAGGATTACCAACCAAGTAAGAACATGAAAAGCTCAACACATGGTGTGCTAAGGATGCATTGGCAAGGTCTTATTACTCAACTCTATATCTGGTTTTCTTTTGCCACATATTAGAAATTGTAAGACATCCCAAGAGACTTGGGAAACCTTGTCATCATATTTTTCCTCCAACACAAGGGCTAGGAAAAACCAGTTGTGGATTGAATTCACAACACTAAGGAAGCAACCTAAGCAAGATGTTTCAGAATTTGTGACCAAGATTAAAGATGTAGCAGATCAATTAGCAAGCATAGGAGAAGAGATTGAAGAAGAACAGATTGTAAGGCAAGTAATCAATGGGATCAAGGCTGATGACAAATGGGAAAGCTTCACCACTGCCATGGATCTCTACATGGACATGCACACTCCAGATCTTACAACTCTCATGGGACAATTGTTTACTCATGAAGCAAAGCTCAACAAAAATGGAGACACATCCAAAGGTAATAACTCTTCTGCCCTATACACTGATAAGAAGTCTAAAGATAAAGGCAAGAGCAAGAAGGTGGAAGATGAAGGATCAACCTCTCAAGCCAACTATGCAGGGAGAGGTAGATCATCAAGAGGAAGGGGCAGAGGAGGTAAGACAGGTAGGGGGAGATCTTATAATCCTCACCATGCAACATTTGTGGTTTATCAAATCATACTACAGATGAGTGTTTCAGGTATTACAAGAATCAGAGAGGAAGAGGATACCAAAGAGGTGGCTACTCACAGTCAAGAGGTAGATTCAACCATCACCAAGGCTACAACAATAATTACAACAACAACTACAACCATAATTATAATGGCAACTACCAAGGAGAATTCAAATCCAGGAAGGATTACAACAAGTACACAGAGGAGCAAGATGACTCTCTTCTGATCATGAACATGACTTCAAAGTCAGGTACAAATGATGACCACCTATTCTACATTGACTCAGGATGTTCAAATCATGTGGCTGGCAATGTAGCATTACTCTCTTCTCTTGAGGAACCAAAAGGTAAGCATCAAGTCCAAACAAGTGATGATACAAAACATTTAGTAGTTAAAGTTGGTAATGTTAAGACTTGTGATGGAAATCAGAATTTATTGAGCAGGGTACTCTATGTACCAACCATTACCAAAAATTTGATGAGTGTTGGTCAGATTGTGGAGAAAGGTTTGCAGGTTAGATTCAACCAATATGGAGCATATGTGGAGGATCCAAGACATGGGTTCAAGAGGATTGCTAAAGGAGAAAAATCAGGTAGACTTTTCACTTTTGAGTTGGAAGATACAAAGAATATTGCACTATACAGTTATAAAGATCAAACACTTTCAAAGCTTGAGATTTGGCACAAAAGGTTAGGGCACATAGGAGAAGGAACCTTGAAACAAATGTGCAGGACCAATGTGTGCTTGGGATACCTAATGTATCCAAGCAACATATGATTTATAAGTGTGGTGCTTGTCAATTTGGAAAGTCTCACAGGTTACCCTTCTCAAAGAAAGGATACATGTATGAAGACTACCTAGAGCTTGTACACACAGATGTATGGGGACCAAGCAAAGACCCCTCAGTCTCAGGATCAAGGTACTATGTGTCTTTCATTGATGATTATAGCAGATGGACTGTATTATACTTCATGAAGCACAAGGATGAGGTATTTAATTGCTTTAAAAAATATCTTGCATTAGTTGAAAATCAGACAGGAAGGAATTTGAAGAAGCTAAGGTGAGATGGAGGAGGTGAGTACTTCTCCAATGAATTTGAAGACTTCTTGCAGGACAGAGGCATCAAAAGAGAGATAACCACAAGGTATTCTCCTGAACAGAATGGGATAGCTGAGAGAAGAAATAGATTAATTGTTGAGACAGCTAGATCTATGCTTAATGAGAAAAAGTTACCTAACTATCTATGGGCAGAGAGTGTTTCTACTACCACTTACCTCATAAACAGGTTACCATCTAAGTCTCTTGATGGCATGACACCCTATGAAGCATGGCATGGTAAGAGACCTTCACTTGACAATTGCAAAATATTTGGATGTGTAGCATATGTACACATTCGTTCTCAGAGAGGTAAGCTAGACCCAAAGGCTGAAAAATGCATCTTTATTGGGTATGATTTAAATAAAAAAGGTTACAGGTTTTATAATCCTATCAATAAGGGATTTATGGTAAGCAGAGATGTTGTCTTTGATGAAAATGATTCTTGGTATGAGAATGAATGCAGGAAGGTCAAATTACCCTATGATTTGGAAGAGGAATTTCCAAGTCTTACAAAGGAAGAACCTACTCAGAATGAAGCCTCAAGTTCAGATGATGAAGACACTATCAATCTTAAAGAAGCTTGAAGACACACCTGAATCCACAACTCAACCATTTAGAAGATCACAAAGAGAAAGCAAGAAACCTATCAGATATGGGTATGATACATCTCTTGTTACTAAACATTTTGTTTATCTTGCGAAAGATTTGTCAAATGAAGAACCAGGATCATATGAAGAAGCAATAACCAAATCAGAATGGAAAGAAGCTATGGATGAGGAGATTGATGCTCTCAAAGAGAGTGACACATGGGAGTTAGTACCTAAGAAGGACTCGATGAAGGTAATAGGATCCAGATGGATTTACAAGCTTAAAAGGAATTCTGATGGCACAATCAATAGGTACAAAGCTAGATTGGTAGCCAAGGGTTTTGCACAAACCCAAGGCATTGACTATGAGGAGACTTTCTCACCTATGGCCAAGATGCCAACCATTAGAGTGTTGGTAAGTCTGGCTGCATCAAAAAATTGGAATATGTACCAATTGGATGTCAAGAATGCTTTCTTGAATGGATGGATTTCAGAGGAGGTATATATGTCACAAGCTCCTGGCTATGAGGACCCTAAGAAGGTAACATATGTTTGCAAATTAAAAAAGGCTTTATATGGATTGAAGCGGGCACCTAGGGCATGGAATTACAGGTTAAGTACATACCTCCAAGACCAAGGATTT
>MU260791.1:70000-75000 GCA_020310875.1 Ceratopteris richardii
AAGAGTACAGGTCATGCAATGTACTCAAAGGATAAGAAGAAAATTAGCAAAGGGAAGCAACAAGTAAATGAAGATGAAGGCACAACTAGTCAAGGCAACTTCCTAAGAGGAAGAGGAGGTGGCAAAGGTAGAGGAAGAGGCAAGAATAACAAAGATGGAGTCAAAGCTTGCTGGATTTGTGGTAAGACAAATCATTTAGCTAATGATTGTTGGCATAATAATCAGAGTAATGGTGGATATAATCAGAATTTTAATTCAAGAGGAAGAGGTGGCAGAAATCAAAGAGGTAACTTCCGAGGAAGAGGTAGTAGGGGTTACTTTGGAAGAAATGCAGGTAGAGGATTCCAAAGTCAACAATACAATAATACCTACTACAATTATGCTTCAGATCAGAAGGAGGATTCAACATTGATAATGAATGCAACTTGTGAAAGGCAAAGTGAAGACCAAAGAGTCTTCTACATTGATTCACGGTGTAGCAATCACTTGAGTGGCAACATAGCATTGATGACTGATTTGGAAAATAAGGTAACTAATCATGTTGTTCAAACAGGTGATAATACAAAGCATAATGTGAAGTCAATTGGATCAGTGAAGGCCAAGGATGGTAGCACCTTATTGAGTAAGGTCTTGTATGTTCCTACAATTCCTAAGAATCTAATAAGTGTAGGACAAATTTTTGAAAAAGGTTATGAAGTTAGATTCACTAATGAAGGAGTGTTTGTGGAAGACCCTAGCAATGGGTATAAACAAATTGTTTCAGGAAAAAAAGAAGGAAGGTTGTTCACATTGAAGATTCAAGGTAATGTTGGTCATCCCTTGTTCACTTATGGAGGACATAAGATCTCTGAGTTAGATCTTTGGCACAAGAGGCTTGGACACTTTAATGAAAGAGGTATCAAAGATATGATTAACAATGGTTCAGTGCTTGGATTGCTTAATGTTGCAGGTCAACATATGACATAAGATGTGAGGCATGTCAATTAGGTAAGGCTCATAAGCAATCTTATTCCAAGCATGGTTTCATGTATTCAGAGAAGCTTGAGTTGGTACACACAGATGTGTGGGGACCATCAAAGGATTTCAGTATCAATGGTTCAAGGTATTATGTGATTTATGTTGATGATGCTACCAGATGGATCACTATATATGTGATCAAAGATAAGTCAGAAGTATTCAACACATTCAAACACTATCATGTGTATGCAGAGAGAATTACAGGTCATAAATTGAAGAGACTAAGGTCAGATGGAGGGGGAGAGTATTTCTCTAATGAGTTTAGTGATTACTTGTGGAATGCAGGTATAAAAAGGGAAATCACTTGCAGGTACTCCCCTCAACAAAATGGTGTAGTAGAGAGAAGAAACAAGTTCAGATGATGAAGACACTATCAATCTTGAAGAATTCAAAGCATGGAAGTCCAAAGGCAAAATGAAGATGAAGAAGCTTGAAGACATACCTGAGTCCTCAACTCAACCATTTAGAAGATCACAAAGAGAAAGCAAGAAACCTATCAGATATGGGTATGATACATCTCTTGTTAGTAAACATTTTGTTTATCTTGCCAAAGATTTGTCAAGTGAAGAACCAGGATCATATGAAGAAGTAATAACCAAATCAGAATGGAAAGAAGCTATGGATGAGGAGATTGACGCACTTAAAGAAAGTGACACATGGAAGTTAGTACCTAAGAAGGACTCAATGAAGGTAATAGGATCCAGATGGATCTATAAGCTTAAAAGAAATTCTGATGGCACAATCAATAGGTACAAAGCCAGATTGGTAGCCAAGGGTTTTGCACAAACCCAAGGCATTGACTATGAGGAGACATTCTCACCTGTGGCCAAGATGCCAACCATCAGAGTGTTTGTAAGTGTGGCTGCATCAAAAAATTGGAATATGTACCAATTGGATGTCAAGAATGCTTTCTTGAATGGATGGATTTCAGAGGAGGTATATATGTCACAACCTCCTGGCTATGAGGACCCTAAGAAGGTAACATATGTTTGCGAATTAAAAAAGGCTTTATATGGATTGAAGCAGGCACCTAGGGCATGGAATTACAGATTAACTACATACCTCCAAGACCAAGGTTTTGTCATGAGAAAGGCAGATACTTCTTTGTTCATTAAGAGAAGTAATTTAGAGGTAATATACCTTTGTGTTTATGTTGATGAAATCATCATTATAGGTAATGATGTCAATGGAATCAGATATATCAAAAGTCAAATGATGAAGGAGTTCAAGATCAATGATCTTGGTCTATTGAAATATTTTTTGGGACTTGAATTAGTCTACACTAATTCAGGGATATATATCACTCAGAAAAAATATGTATAGGATATGTTGAAGAAATTTCACTTCCAGGATGCTAAAATAGCAAGCACTCCAATGGAGGTAAACCTAAAGCTAAGTGCCCATGAAGGTGATAAAGTCAATGACATTACAGGTTATCAAAGCATGGTGGGTAGCTTGAACTATGCTACCTTAACAAGGATAGATATTGCATATGGAGTTAGTGTGCTAAGTCAATTTATGCACAAGCCAAGGATACCTCACTTAAAGGCTGCCAAGAGAATCTTGAAGTATCTCAAGGGTACACAAAACCATGGTTTGTATTTCCCTTACACTTCAGATATTGATATCAAAATTTATTCAGATGCAGATTGGGCAGGATGCAAGGATGATAGGAGGAGCACTTCTGGATATATTTCTTTTGCAGGTGACAAACCAATTTCATGGTCTTCAAAGAAGCAACCTACTGTTGCTTTGTCTTCCACAGAGGCAGAGTATAGAGGACTAGCTAATGCCACACAAGAAGCAATTTGGATTAAGCTTTTGGATACAGAATTGGGTTTATTTACTAGGTCTCCAATAATCTTTGGAGATAATAGAAGTTCTCTTCACCTTGCAGCTAATCATATTTACCATGCTAGGACCAAACACATAGAGGTCCATTACCATTATGTGAGAGAGAAATTGATAAGCAAGGACATTCAACTTACTTATGTATCAACCAACATGCAATGTGCAGATTTGTTGACTAAAGCTTTGGATGGAACCAAACTTTGTAGGTTCAAATCCATGATTGGATTGCACGATATACTTGAAGATTGAAGATGAAGACTTAAGCCAAAATGTTTGGCTTGAGGGGGAGCTGTTGGTGTAAATTACAAGCCTACACATTTGGCTCAAAGGATGCATTGAAGTCTATACATACATGAAGAAGCATAGGAACATATGCTAGTGGTTAATTACCACTTTACCTCATTGTAAAAGTCAAATTGACTTGGAATCTCTTGTAATCACCTACCAAAAGGATTCGTGGAAAAATTATTTGTATGATTGAAAGAATATCTCCTAACATTTAGGAGCTTGATCATAGGGAGCCAAAAGTTTGAATTTGAATTCAAACTTTTACCCATCTCTTATAAAAATGGACATGAAAAGTCGCGGGTAAGAGAGAGCACTCTCGAGCCTAGCATTACTGATTTTTGAGTGTGTGTGAGGTCTACACTCTAGCCCACAACTCTCTACACCATTTGGCAATGATATTCATGCCAATGGAGGTGTATACAAATGTTCATTAATACATACATTCATATTGTCCATCTCTGAGTTCTCTGTTAGTCTACTCAAAAGTCTGTAAACTTGTCAAGGGCATATCTCGGTCAATTCTTCATCAAAGTCAGTGATTTAAAGCTTTTTGGATTCAGCTTGAAGTAATCTACATACTAGCAAAGTTTGAAGACATTCTATTCAGCCATTTGGGAGAAATCTGCGTCGAGGTGATCTCTGTTCATTTTCTGCTACAGTCCTAAAAAGTCAGGGGTATAGCTTAACTTGCTAAATTGATTTCTCTTAGCATAGTTTATCATTTTACATCATTTCACTTGGAATAGGTAGCTTACTAAGTAATTAGATACCCCTGAAAGGAATTTTTCCAATTCCTACTGTGCTGGTCATACTGAGCAAAATATCCAGCAGGTGTCAAGACATAAATACAAGGTTTTCTTGAGTTTGTGACTTCCAAAGTTATCTGTTTTGATTCAATCATTGCACACATCATTTCCAAAGGACATAGGACATTTTATGGTGTCATTAGAAAGCTAAGGAGGTCTAGTTATCAACTCTGAAGCAAAAGAGGGCTGGTACAAAGCAGGTTTAGCAGTACCTACTCAGTCTCTTGGAGTATCCATCCATCTTTCCCAATAGATACTTTTGAAGTAACCTTTTGATGCCTTGTGTCTTTGAATGCTTCAACTTTTAAACTTTTAATGAAATTTTTCAAAAAACTTCTCATACCTTTGCCGCTTTCTGCTCTCTAGGACCTTTCTACTCTGATACCACTTATTGATGTGTGAAACATAAGAAGAAATGAATTAATATGACACTAGACAACCTCTATGGTTACCATTAACTCACTGCCACTCCAAACTTTGAGAAATGGTAGCCAAAACCAAGAATTTACTTCTTCAAAAATTCCTAGTCACTATAATGACATACCTTCACTCTTTTACTTATTTCTCTAAGCACAGATATTATTTCTTCAAGATATTTTGGTTGATGAAAATAGAAGAGAAGAGCTTTCAAACAAGCTATTATCTGCAAGAAATGGGTCTCTACAACGCAAGTTATGGCCTTCAAAAGATGCCTATGTCTAATTGCAAAAACTAGAAATTTTGCCTCTTATAGTAAGAGCGCCTGTCTAAAAATGGAAATCCGATGCCTAGCATCGAGTTGCAACGAGCATTCGATGCCGGCCATCGAGTTGAGGTGCTTTTAGCCACTTTTCAGCACCAAAAATACCCCGTTTAACACAAATATGAACAAGACCACTTTTATGTGGGAACTCGATGCCAGACATCGACTTTATGTTGAAACTCGATGCCAGGCATCCAGTTGCTCCACAAAACTCATGTTTTCAAGAAGATTTATCAGTAGTTAGAACTCAAAGAATAAAACACAGACTTATAAGCACAATCTCGATGCCAGGCATC
>MU260791.1:82500-132500 GCA_020310875.1 Ceratopteris richardii
GTAGAGGTGGTAGGAATTCTTTTGGAAGAAGTGAAGGAAGAAACTTCCAAAATCAATCCTATAATAACACTTACTACAATTATGCATCAGATCAGAAAGAAGATTCAACTCTTATTATGAATGCAACATGTGAAGCCTCACATGAAGACATGAGAGTATTTTATATTGACTCAGGATGTAGCAATCATCTGAGTGGAAACATTGCTTTGATGACTGATCTAGATCGTAAGGCAATTAATCACACAGTTCAAATAGGTGACAATACAAAGCACAAAGTGAAGTCAATTGGTTCAGTTAAAGCCAAAGATGGGAGTACTCTCTTGAGTAAGGTTTTGTATGTTCCTAAAATTCCAAAGAATTTGATTAGTGTAGGACAAATTGTGGAAAAAGGATGAGGTAAGGTTCACTAATGATGGAGTTTATGTTGAAGACCCTAGTCAAGGGTATAAAAAAATTGTTACAAGAAAGAAGGAAGGCTCTTCACATTAAAGATACAAGGTAATATTGGACATGCTATGTTCACATATGGAGAGCAAAAGGTGTCTGAATTGGATCTTTGGCATAAAAGACTTGGACACTTTAATCAAAGAGGTATCAAAGATATGGTTAACAATGGTTTAGTGCTTGGATTGCCTAATGTTGCAGGTCAACATATGACATACAGATGTGAGGCATGTCAATTAGGTAAGGCTCACAAGCAATTTTATTCTAAGCATGGTTTTATGTATTCAAAAAGACTTGAATTGGTACATACAGATGTGTGGGGTCCTTCAAAGGACTTTAGTATAAATGGTTCAAGATATTATGTCATATATGTTGATGATGCTACTAGGTGGATTACAATCTATGTGATCAAAGACAAGTCATAACTGTTTAATACATTTAAACACTATCATGCATATGGAGAAAGGATTACAGGACAAAAATTGAAGAGGTTAAGGTCAGATGGAGGGGAGAGTATTTCTCAAATGAATTCAGTGATTATTTGTGGAATGCAGGTATAAAGAGAGAGGTAACTTGCAAGTACTCTCCTCAACAAAATGGGGTAGCAGAGAGAAGAAACAAAACTCTTGTTGAGTTTGCAAGATCAATGATGAAGGAGAAAAATTGTCCTAATTATTTGTGGGTTGAGGCCATAAACATAGTCATATATTTGGTCAATAGGTTACCATGTAAAGCCTTGCAAGGTATGACACCATATGAAACTTGGTGGGGTAAGAGACCTACATTGGATCATTGTAAAATATTTGGATGTTTAGCATATGCATATGTGCCATCCCAATTGAGGCATAAATTGGAACATAAAGCAGAGAAGTATGTATTCATTGGCTATGATGACAAGCAGATGGGTTATAGGTTGTGGAGTCCATCCACAAAGCAATTCCTTGTGTCTAAGGATGTTACATTTGATGAGCAAGGTACTTGGTATGCAGGTACACTTAATGTTCATGCAGGTGATGAAGATATTTTAAATCAGAAGAAAGGTAAAAGAAGGGTTCAAATATATGATGAAGAAGAGAGTAATGAAGGACAAGTTAAAGTAGAAGAAAGGCCAATGTTTGATCCAGAATATGATGAACCAAAAACTTCAAGAAGTGGAGAACTCAGAAGGTCATCTAGGCATAAATGACAACCTACAAGGTATAGCTATGATACTTCATTCTTGACTACTAAAGATTATGCTTATATGTTAAAAGCAGATGAAGATCTATCTACGTATGATGAAGCCAAAGGAAAGAAGAATTGGGAAAAAGCTATGCAGGAAGAATATGATGCATTAATGGAAAATGAGACATGGGATTTGGTTCCTAAACCAAATAGTCAAAAGATCATTGGATGCAAATGGGTCTACAAGACAAAGAGGTTTGTAGATGGAAGTGTATCTAGGTACAAAGCCAGGCTTGTTGTAAAGGGATATGCACAGACATATGGTGTGGACTATGATGAAACTTATAGTCATGTTGCAAAGATGACAACCATAAGGACTCTCATAGCAATTGATGTTTGCAAAGGTTGGAAATTATCTCAATTAGATGTGAAGAATGCATTTTTGAATGGTTATATTTCAAATGAAGTTTACATGGAATAACTAGATGGTTTCAAAGATCAAGTGTACCCAAATCATGTGTGTAAGCTCAAGAGAGCTTTGTATGGTTTGAAGCAGGCCCCAAGGGCATGGAATTATAGGCTTGTAAAGTCCTTGAAGGAACTTGGATTTCAAGCATCAAAGGCAAATAGTAGCTTGCTAGTCAAAGCAAGTGAGGATGGATTTATTTATGTTTGTATTTATGTTGATGACATAATACTTACAAGAATAGATGATAAAGGTATACACATGATTAAGAAGCAGATGGAGAAAGAATTCAAAATCAGTGATTTGGGAAATTTGTCATTTTTTTGGGAATGGAGATTTCATATACTCAACATGGAGTATATGTAACTCAAGAAAGGTATCTGAAAAATTTGCTAACCAGATTTAAAATGGAAGATTGCAGGATAGCACCAACTCCAATGGAGGTGAATCATAGATTGAGTAGATATGGAGGAGAAGAATTCAAAGATATGAAGCTTTATCAGATTTTGGTGGGTAGCTTGATTTATGCTACATTAACAAGGACTGATTTATCATATGCAGTTGGAGTTCTATCTCAATTCATGCATTGTCCTAGAAAGGAATAGTGGATTGCAGGACAAAGAGTACTTAGGTACATCAAAGGCACACTTAAAGAAGGTTTGTACTATGGATTTACTTCAGATACAAGAGTCAAAATATACAGTGATGCAGATTGGGTAGGTAATTCTGATGATAGAAGATCAACACATGGATACTTGTGTTATGTGGCAGATAAGCTAATCTCATGGTACTCTAAGAAGCAACATAAGGTTTCTTTATCATCTACAGAAGCAGAATACAAAGGCATGGTAGAAGCTACAAAGGAAGTAATATGGTTAAAGACTCTTATGAAGAGTTTTGATATTGTTCAGAGTACTCCTATCATTTGTGGAGACAATATGAGTTCTTTATATTTGGCAGCAAATCCTGTATTCCATGCTAGGACTAAACATATTGAGATTCAATATCACTTTTTAAGAGAGAAGGTTGTTGATAAAGAAATAGAAGTTATACATACTCCTACAAAAGATCAACTTGCAGATATGATTAAAAAAAGCTTGGATGGACCAAAGATGCAGAGGCTTAAAGATATGGCAGGAATAAAGAAGATGTAGGTAATCACAATTGATGATTGAGGGGGAGTTGTTGAAGCAAGACAATCAACAATTGGTGATTATATAAAGCCTAGAAATGAAGATGTGAAGAAAAGATTGAAGTCTAACCTCATGAAGTGATGCAAATTTGCATGTTCAGTTCTTGCACCTTTTGCAAACATGGCTGCATTCATTTTAGGAACTTTCACATTTAAGGTGAAAATCCTACCCACTTTGTTTCCTTTGGCGATCGATCATCCACCATGTTTGTATTCTTCTACATATAACCCATCAGTATTAAACCTGACTTGTAATCCGTGGTCAGCCATTTGTCCGACAGAAACCAGTTTCTTTGTTATGTTTGGAACATGCAACACCTCAGCAAGATGTTTTACCTTCCCGTCCTCCATAGACAATGTTATGTTTCCTGTATGCTTGATAGGACGTGATGTATCATCACCTATTTCAACATATCCAGGAACATGCAATTTTTGCAAACTGCTAAACCATTTTGCATGACTGGTCATGTGATTTGAAGCACCTGAATCAACATACTAGACATTATCATTCGATTTTGAAATACCAGCAGACATCATATTCATCATGTGATGTTGAACCATGAACAGCTTCTCAGAATCATTTGCACTTGTGGATGCATAATTGTTTTGTTGCCTTCTGTTATTTTGATTCTTCAACTTGCAATCATGTTCAAAGTGTCCAGGTTTACCACAATTCCAACATCCTTTACTATCATTACCTAAATTGTTTCTTTGGAAATTTCTACGGCCTCTTTGGCCATATATCATTTCCATAAAGTGCAGCCATCTCTTCATCCATAGCTTTTTCCCAATCTGCAATTCCAATTGCACCTTCAAAGCAAGAAGGTTCAACATCTTGTATAACCTTTGTCATGTAGGCACAATGATGAGCCATACAACTGTCATACCTCAATCGTTGCACTGAATTCCGCATCCTCCTAGATCTTCTTGGTCCTGGGTCACTTCTCTTTGTATCATCTGCATGTGCCCTTCTTACTCCTAGAGTCTTCATAGAGGGCAATCGAAGTTCCTCATCAAGACTCTTTTCTGAATCGCTTGAATCTCCATCAACATCTTCAAAACCTACACATGTTTTACTACTAGCAGAAAGCTTTTCTTTACCTTTTTTGGATGTATTTGATGAATTTGCTAGACTGAAATTTCCAAGCAATCTTCCACTCCATGGATTTGAGTTGGAACTATTGCATGGTGATGCATCCGATCCACTTAAGGCTTGATATCTTGCACTTGATTTTTCAGCATTTTTTGTCATTTGGTTCAAGATTCAGTCCTTCTTTGGCATCTGCATAGAAGCTTGACATTTCATCAAATACCACATCTCTGCTCACCTTTACCTGTTGTGTGAGTGGGTTATAACATTTATATCCCTTTTGCTTAAGGGAGTATCCAATGAAGACACACTTTTCTGCTTTTGGATCAAGATTCATCCTCAATTCATCTGGGACATGTACATATGCAATATAGCCAAAAACTTTTAGATGTGATAAGTTTGGCTTTTTACCTGTAAACTTCTCTTCATGTGTAACTTGATGTATAGTGGCAGTCAGAGTTCTGTTCATGATGTATACAACACTATTTACAACTTCTGCCCAATAACAATGAGGCATATTCTTCTCAGCCATCAAGGCTCTTGCTATTTCTGTAATATGCCTATTTTTGCATTCAGCAACACCATTCTATTATGGTGTGTACCTGCATGAAACCTGATGCCGAATTCCATGATTTTTTAGAAAACTGTTGAACTCATTTGACATGTATTCACCTCCTCCATTAGATCTTAATGTCTGAATGTACTTCCCTATCTGCTTTTCCACCATAACTTTAAAATTCTAGAAGTGAGTGGACACCTCGCTCTTCTCTTTCATGAAATATACCCATACTTTGCATGTATGTTCATCAATGAACGTAACATAAAAGCCTGCAACCGCCCATAGATGTGGTCTTTGCTTGACCCCAAACATCTGTATGTACTACTTCTAGTACATTCTCACTAACATGCTTGTCATGTGGAAATGATGCTCTTGACTGTTTACCAAATTGACATGCTGCACATACCTTTTGCATTTCTGCAACTTTGAAATTTGGTAGTCCATGGACAATCTCCTTTGACTGCATCAGTTTCAGCCTTTGCAGATTTGCGTGTCCAATTCATTTGTGCCAGATCTCTATATCAGCAATAACTCCTACACCTTTTGCAAACATGGTTGCATTCATTTCAGGAATCTTCACATTTAAGGTGCACATTCTACCCACTTTGTTTCCTTTGGCAACCAATCGTCCATCCTGCTTGTACTCCTCTATATATAATCCATCAACATTGAACCTGACTTGTAATCATTGGTCAACCATTTTTCCAATAGAAACCAGATTCTTTGTTATATTTGGAACATGCAGCACATCAGCAAGATGTTTTACCTTTCCATCCTCCATAGACAGTGCTATGTTTCTTGTATGCTCAATAGGATGTGATGTGTCATCACCTGTTTCAACATATCCAAGAACTGGCAATTTTTGCAAAGTACTAAACCATTCCGCATGACTCGTCATGTGATTTTAAGCACATGAATCAACATACCAAAAATTATAATTCGATTTTGAAACACCAACAGACATCGTATTCATCATTTGATGTTGAACCATAAACAGCTTCTGAGAATCATCTGCACTTGTGGATGCATAGTTGTTTTGCTGCCTTCTGTTATTTTGATTCTCAACCTGCAATCACGTTCAAAGTGTCCAGGTTTACAACAATTCCAACATCCTTTACTATCATTACCTGAATCATTTCTTTGAAAATTTTTGCAACCTCTTTGGCCCACCTGCCTTGAAACTGTCCTCTTCCTCCTACATGATTCTGTTGTTGACCTTGGTCTTGGTTACTGTTTCCTCTTCCACTTCCAAAACCTCTACCTCTTCCTCTTCCTCTGCCAGAGTAGAATACTTGCTCAGAACTGGGCTTTCCTTGGGAGTTTGAATCCTCACCAAGATTCTTTTCTTCAATAATCAGCATAGATACCAGATGAGCAAAATTTGGAATATTTTCCCTCGTCTGTATAGAAGTTCTGAACTCCATATATGCAGCTCCTAAACCACGAAGGCATACTTCCACCTTATCATCATCATTTACATTCACTCCAATAGATGCAAGTGACTCACATATGCTTTTGATTTCCAGGGTATAGTCACTTACCGACATACTCTTTTTCTCCAAGGTATGCAACTCGTTCTTGAGTTGCAATTTGCGTGCCTTTGTATTGGTCTCATACAAGCTTATCACTCATAAGCTCACTCATTCCATCTGCGTTTGCCATTTTTGCAGCAATACACAATACTGCAAACCACTACAAGCAACACTTCTGCTTGAACACTGTCGCACTATGACGTGACAGTTTGATCTCAAAAAAACATAGTTTTCGTGTATCAAGAGTACACGGAATCGCTTGAAATTCTGGATCTAGAATATATGAGTATTTTCAAACACGATGCACATTACAGTTTCTGAAATTGACCTGGTTTTTTTTGTGGGCCCCACCTTACACGCTCAAAACGGAGGTCTTCCACCTTCACGCCGATTTTTGTAGCAAACGGAGGTCATTTGTGAATCGCGTTTTCTCCATGCCTTGCTGCATACTCTTCACCGTCGCCTTCTCCACGAGCTGACATTGATGCAGTTAAAGGAGATCATTCATGGACTACCAAATTTCAAAGTTTTGGAGATGCAAAAGGCATGTGCAACATGTCAATTTGGTATACAGTCAAGATCATTGTTTCCACGTGATAAGCATGTTAGTGAGAATGTGCTAGAAATAGTACATACAGATGTTAAGGGTCTTGCAAAGACCACATCTATGGGTTGTTGCAGGTTTTATGTATATTTCATGAAAGAGAAGAGTGAGGTATTCACTCACTTCCAAAATTCTAAAGCTATGGTGGAAAAGCAGACAAGGAAGTATATTCAGACATTAAGATCTGATGGAGGAGGTGAATCACCAAATTATAGTTCCAACTCAAATCCATGGAGTGGAATATTACGTGGAAATTTCAGTCTAGAAAATTCATCAAATACATCCAAGAAAGGTAAAGAAAAGCTTTCTGTTGGTCATAAAACATGTGCAAGTTTTGAAGATGTTGATGGAGATTCAAACGGTTTAGAAAAGAGTCTTCATGAGGAACTTGAATTGCCCTCTGTGAAGACTCCAAGAGTAAGAAAGGCATATGCAGATGATACAAGGAGAAGTGACCCAGGACCAAGAAGATCTGGGAGGATGCGGAATTTAGTGCAATGATTGACATATGATAGTTACATGGCTCGTCATTGTACCTACATGACAAAGGTAATACAAGATGCCGAGACTTCTTGCTTTGAAGATGCAATTGGAAATGCAGATTGGGAAAAAGCTATGGATGAGGAGATGGCTACACTTTATGGGAATGATACATGGAAGCTAGTTCCATTGCCGCAAGGAAAGAAACCCATATGTTGCAAATGGGTTTACAAGGTAAAGCATACTGCTGCTGGTAGCATAAGCACATATAAAGCACGATGGTAGCTAAAGGATATGCACAGACATATGGTATTGATTATGAGGAAGCATTCAGCCCTATAGCTAAAATCTCTACTGTTAGAACACTTGTTGCATTAGCTACAACAAAAGGATGGACTTCGCATTAGATGGATGTGAAGAATGCTTTCCTACATGGTGAGTTATAGGAAGAAGTATATATGGACCAGCCAGAAGGATATGAAGATTCAAAGCATCCCAAATATGTTTGCAGGTTGCAAAAGGCTTTTGAAGCAAGCTCCGCGTGCATGGCATGCAAGGATTGTTGATTACTTAACCAGCATTGGGTTTTCTATGTGTGATGCAGATCATTCACTATATGCAAAGAAGGCTCATGATGGCATCACGATTGTGGCTATTTATGTTGATGACCTGATTGTAGGTGGTGATAATGAAGAAAGCATGAAAGAGGTAAAGCAACTTCTTATGCAGGAATTGGACATGAAAGATCTTGGTATGTTACGCTATTTCTTGGGCATTGACTTTATTCATATAGAAACAGGTATATGCATGTCACAAAGGCAATATGCCTTGAATATGTTGCAAAAGTATGGTATGGCTGATTGTAAGCCAATTTCTATGCCATTAGATCAAAATTTGAAGTTAGATACAACATCAGGCGAACCATTGGAAAATGCTACTATGTATAGGAAAATTGTGGGAAGCTTGATATATCTCACAATTACGAGGCTTGATCTTAGCTCCACTATTGGACTTGAAAGTCAGTTTATGTAGGTTCCTAGGAAGCCACATTTGGATGCTTTGAGGTGCACTCTACGTTATGTGAGTACTACTTTGGATTATGCATTGTTTTATGAAGCTGGTGTAGATTTGCAGGTTCATGGATACATTGATGCAGATTGGGCTGGTAGTACTCCAGATAGAAGATCTACTAGTGGCCTTCTATTCTCACTTGGAGGTGCAACTATTACATGGAGTAGCAAGAAGCAACCCACTATTGCTTTGTCTAGTACAGAGGTTGAGTATAGAGGTACTACAATGGCAACATGTGAGGCATCATGTCTAGAGATGCTACTTGCAGATTTAGGTGTGGAAGTGCAAAATCCTATCACTATCTATTGTGATAATCTTAGCAGTATATAGTTAGCATGGAACCCTGTTTTTCATGATAGAAAAAAGCATATCAAGGTACATTATCACTTCATCAGAGAGAAGGTATTAGCAGGTGATATTGACCTTGTTTATGTGAGAACAGATGAGCAAGTTGGTGATATTTTCACTAAAGCACTTGGAGTAGAGAAGCTGAAGAAGTTTCGGAAGATGCTTGGATTAGAGGACATGACGTTGAGCTTGAGGGGGAGTGTTGAGATATCAAGCTCAACATGTGATGATCCAGGGTGACACGTATCAGTTTTTTGTTTCTCTGACATGTATAGTGGTCACACCGGTATATGTCAGGGATACTTCATTGAGATTTGTTAGATTTATCTACCAAGAGTGATGGCACATTTGTTCCTTGCCAGCTCACTCATTCGCGAACATTAGGTTTTTCCTTATGTATTGGTCTTTATATATTGCACTTGTTGTATTCTCGGTTTAGGTCATTCTTGTACATTCTTTTTTATGTAATAGAAGAAGGAGAAGAAGATCATTCTTCCTTGCCTCAAGTGTGTGTGTGCTTCTCCTTGAGAGTGAGAGTGTGTGTGTGAGATCTCTTCCTTATCTCCTTCCTCGTGACAAACCCTTGCGCTCAACCTTGGTCATTTGAACCTTGCCTTTCCGCTTCTTGGCCACTTGCCTACGAACTTTCCTTGTTCTCAACCTTCATCTCTTGAGCCCTAGTTCTCAACCTTAGTATCTTGAACCTGGTTCTCACCCATGCAAGGTATCTTGGATCCTCAATCTAGTTCTTCTCTGTCAGGATGTACCCTAGGGGATGTACCCTCACGAGATGTACCCTCAAAGGATATACCCTCACAAGATGTACCCTCAAAGGATGTACCCTGACAAGATGAACCTTGGCAGGATGTACCTTGCGATGTGTTGTGCCACATCACACCACCTTGCCCAATCCTACTTCCTATGCTCTGATACCAATTGTGGGAATTGGAGAATGACATGTCTAGGACTCACCTCCCAGCCTATTTATAGCCCTTGCCTAGTCACCATCTAAAGTTCTCTCTAAGGTCCCTCTACTCATCTAGCCATCATGAGTAGGTACCTCGTATGATCTCTCTGGCTTTTGGCCTTGGCTATCCCCCGAGCAAGGAACTTCTCGTTCCTCCAAGCATGTACATCTCTGGAATATAACAAAAGGGGAAAAAATTGGTTGCTTCCCTTTGCACGATTACTAGCAAGTTTTGACACATTCACTCTTTGTCCACTGAGGCCTTTCCTTTGCTATCACTATCTTCTGAAATATGGTATTGGGTTTTCCCCTCCATTCAATGCCATCCATGAGTCCATCAACAATTTGACTTCCCCTCTCCATGTGGTGCCATCCATGAGTCCAAAATTCATGTGAAGTGACTGGGAAATTTAGTCTCTATTTTACAAGTGACGTTCATAGAATAAATTTTAGTTATTAAATAGACCATTTTTGAAAGGTAGTCAACTTGTAAAAATAGGCAATTTGAAACTAGTCAAATGAATTTGGAAAAATGGGAAACTTTTGAAGTGATCAACTAACTTCGTAAAAAATGAACAACTTTTAAAATGGGCCGACTAAATTTGGTCAGCTTGAAAAAATGGATAGTTTGGAAAACAGGTCATTGGGAAAAGTAGGCAACTAAAAAACTAGGAAAAATAGGCAACTGGACAAAGTAGGCAACTTGAGAAATTGGTCAACTTAGGAAATGGGTCATCTGGAAAAACTAGCAACTCGGGAAATACGGTAATTTGGAAATTGTTGATCTCTCCCTTCTTGTCACTTGACCACTGAATTCTCTTGGTTTTCTTCATTTGAGTCCTCCATTCTTCTGCATCAGAATCATGATAACTTCTTGTCCTGCATATCATAAGAATAAAAGCATAAAATACATAATTTCAAGGGCTTATCCAAGTACCCCTCTACATCTATTTCTCTCCTTCTCTCCTTCACTCTCAATCCTTTTCTCATCTATCCCCTCTTTCCTCGCAGCTCTCCTTTCTCTCATTTCCTCTCTTCCTTTCCTTCTCCCTACTTCACTTCTCAGCTCACTTCTCTTTCTCTCCTTTCTTCTCCCCTCTTTCGCTCTTGCTCTTGCAATAAAAGAGCCCACACACACATTCATATCCACAATGGAGCCCTATTACCTCTCTTTTTCTCTTCCTAAGAGCTGCACTATAGCCTTATCTCCTCATTTCCTCTTTTGATGCTCTCTCTCTCTCTCTCTCTCTCTCTCTCTCTCTCTCTCTCTTTCTCTTCTAATCTTACATACATTCCTACTTTTTGTGGAGTTTTACATTTTAGCTTGTATACCCATTTAGTGTCAATGGCCTTTTTGTTAGAAGGCAAATCACATAAAGACTAAGTATCATTCTTCATAATAGTGTCATATTTTGAATGCATAGTAGCCATCCAATTTTTTGAAATCTATGCTTCATCAAAGGAATAGGCGCATTCTTATCAGAAAGACTAGAGAGAGCCATTACATAACACTTTGATGCAAATCAAGCACTATGAAAGCTTTAACAAGTATGATATGATAAAGATAAATGTAATTTGCTATCTCTCAAAGTCTGTACCGGCCATTTAGGCATAGTCTTTTCCTCTTGAATGTCAACCCTCTCATCAAACAGTGCATCATGTAAATTTGCATCAGAAATGGAATGATTTTCATCATCATTTGAAACTTGTAAAGGCTGAGAAATTTCTCATTTAGACCGCACTTGACTTTCCACTCATAAAAATATGAAGCAACGTGTCATACACATCCTTTGAGCTAACAAATGTCTCCTTGATACATGAAAGTAAGGGTTAATTGCATCATGGACAAAAAAAATTATCATGATTAACCAAAATGATTTAGTATGTGGATGATACTCATGATAGCCTTTGCTTTCAAAACTATACCCAACAAAAGTACATTTCTGTTGGAGCAGAACAATCAACAATTAGTGATTACATAAAAACCAAAAGTGGAAAAATGAATGGAAGATTGAAGATCAGTTTCAAGAAAGAGGAGATTCAGAAACAAAGTTCTTTTGTATATTACTCTTGTAAATATTTTCAATGTATTTGGAAAATTGACGAGTCAGACTCGTATATATATGTTCATAGTCGTAGTGAGAGAGATATAGAAGTGATAGAGAAGACAATAATGTGAAGAATAGAAGAATAGGAAAGAATGAGATGAACATTATGCATGTCATCCATCAGATGTATGAAAAGTTATGAGAAGAAAAATCTTTCAGAGAATTGCGCGTCGATCTTTTCTTTGATTCTCCTTCTGTAGTTTATCTTTTGAGAAATAATTTTGAACATGTCTAAATCCATAGTTAATCCATCTATGGTTAAAGTTTGAGAGTCCAATTGCAAACAGGCTGAGAGAATTTTGAATAGGAACATTCATATGTAGAAAGTTCTGAATGTCTTCTGAAACATGCGCAGATTCGATGACCAAAGAAATGGACAGTGCTCAGTGCATAGTGTAAAGTTTTACACAAATGAGGACTCAAAATTTAAGTTGAGAGGTAAGCCATCTATGGCTAAAAGCATTTGATTAAACGGGCTATAGTTTGGGAGAACCATAGCTTAGAAGTTACAGGTGTCAATTGTCATTACAGAGAAACAGTTTCAGACATAGGTACATTGTTTGAGTCATTTCTCACAATCTACTCAAGCATTTGAAGTGTTTTAACTTGGAGAAGATGCGTAACCTCTAGGCAACGTACTCTACAAAGTTTTATAAAAAACTTTTCATGAATGATTAGTCAATGAATGATTAATGTGCAGCAGACTTTTTCTGAGAAATGATTTTTTCACAGTTGATCAATTTCTTGATAGTTTGGTGATTGTTCTTTAAAATTAAGTGGAGTCTGAAGTTATTCTTGATATAGAGGTGGTCTAACATCAAGGATAGCTTGTTCTTTTGGAGATTAACACTCTCCATCAGTGGTATCAGAGCAGGTTATATCAAAATTGAGGAAAGGGAGACTCCGACTGCTGCAGACATACAAACTTTACATCTCGAAGGATCAAAAGGATAAAGTGTGAAGAAAGATTGAAGGAAGACACATAAAGGTTGTCAAAAGGATCAGAAGGAGCAACATTCGAAACTAAGGTACATTCATTCTTTATAAGGACTAAAGATTTGAGACTACAGGTGAAGCAAGGATGGGAGATAGTCTCAAAATTGAAAAGTTGGATAGAGAAAATTATCCAGCTTGGTCTATGAGAATGGAAGCTCATCTTATCAACAAAGATCTGATGGGATATATCACAGGAGAGGAAGAAAAGCTAGAATTTAGAGATCCTAGTGTTCCAACTAGGGAGGAGCTAGCAGATGTAAAGATTTGGATGAAGAAGGATGCTCAAGCAAGGAGCATAATCTACATGGTAGTGAATGATTATTTGCTTCCTCATATTAGAGGACTTGAAAGTGCAAGTGACATTTGGAATGCTTTGGAAGAGCATTTTCAGAATACAACCAAATCAAGGAAAGCTTCACTATGTGCAGAGTTCACTACCTTCAAGAAGAAGGCTTCACAATCAATATCTGATTATGTGACAAAGATGAAGGACATTGCAGATTCTTTAGGTGTAGTGGATGAAGATATTGAAGAAGATAAATTGGTAAGACAAATTATCACAGGGCTAAGAGGAGATGAGAAATGGAAGCCTTTTATTTTGTCTATAGAACTTTCATTAGATCATTTCACTCCTGATCTAAATCAATTGTTAGGACATATGCTAACTTTTGAGAATGATATCAAAGGAGATATTGATAAGAGTGCAGGTCATGCAATGTATTCTAAAGACAAGAAGAAAGCTAGCAAAGGAAAGCAACAATCAGTTGAAGATGAAGGTACTCCAAGCCAAGCAAACTTCCTAAGAGGAAGAGGAAGTGGCAGAAATAGAGGAAGAGGCAGAAATAACAAAGATAATGCCAGAGCTTTATTACAGGCACTTTGAAGAGGAAAGATGTGTGTTATGAGGAAGAAAAGTGCTAGAATGTTTTGCTGAGATAGAACTTGAAGGAGCTTTGCTAACTCTCTCTTAGATGGGAATGCTGATGCAATTGGAGGGCAAATTGAATGTTCAGATATAGTGCATGAAGGATGGCCCAATAGGGGGCTGGGAGCACTTCAGGCTTTATGCAGATGGACAATATTGCTTCGATAGTTTTGCTCCTCCACATAACTAATGGAGGGAATTAGAAGTGTACAGATGCACATGCTTGAAAAATCTCCATGATAGTCAGATTAAGAGTGCGTCCTTACATCATGCCTATGATGTTGTTAGTTACATAAGTAGATTGAAGTTGTGCTAATCATATGGAAAGGAAGATGAAAATGTGCAATTCATGGAACTTGCAAAAACTGAGGATAGCAGGGTGGTAGTTGAGGATGAAACGGTTTTGTTCAAACTTGGAGAATCAAAGTTATTCCAATTATTATTATTATTATTATTATTATTATTTATTTTTTAATTTGTCCTTTGATAAGTATGTCATTTTGGAGGAAAGAAATTGGATGCATGTCTCATTTTACAAACACCTTGTTGAACCCGGTGATATTGATATCCTTGACAGCAATGCTATTAGAGGCGCTGAACTTTTTGGGGGACCGTGCTCCCTGACGTTTTGGGGCCTGTCGGCCTCTACCTGCATGCAAGGGGGGGACATGTCAGGCAGCCGACGGGAGGGATGGCAAAAACTAACGGAGGTGTCTGAGGTGGATGACTCCGAGCAGAAGAGGGGGAAGCTGTTTCGTCATCTGAGGTCACCCTGGGGCATCCTCATTGCTCTGTTTTTGTTCTCTGGGGGCTCTTTGCAGGTAGCAACGGGGGAAATCTCAAGGGTGGCTACTACTGAACCCAGAGAGGAGGCAGACGGGGTCGCTGATTGGCGGACCGCAACAGAGAAAAAGTTTCTTTGGTCCTATTAGGGGAGAAGGTTTATTAGACCTTGAGGATGGAAGTATGATATATCTCTGAAGAGGTGTGTTTTTTGTTTAATCGACAAAAGACTTTTAGAACAGTGAAGAAGAAGGGGAATAGCTCAGTGATCTACTTCGAAGCCATTCTGAGGGTGCTCAGCTAAGGAGTTCAGCAATGATGCATGCGAGGCAGGCAAAGATACCGTGGAAGCAGCTCGTCGCCTTGAAGATGATTAAGGCTAGGGCTGTCCTGTATCATGCATACTTTGCTCACAGGCTTGTCCCGAAGCATCTGTATGGTCAGCAACCATTTGTTTATACACCACGATTATGCGTTGTACACCTTGCCAGCAACCCTCTGCTACAAGTTAGCGGTTTCCGAGACTTACACTCTAACAGAGGCAGGGACGCTCATGGACCTGCGTGTGGGAAATCATATAACTTATCAAAGACTGTTTTGAAACACGCAGTCATTAATTCACTTTGGAGCTTTGAGAATGGGATTTCTCACTTTGATCAGATTGCGACGTTACTTTCTTACAGAGGTTTCCATACTTTAAGAATAAGACAACAACCTCTGACTTGACTAAAAGCCTCAAACTTTCCAAAAATGAGGGCACAAGTGCTTCCACAACCAGGAATATTGTAGCTGCAACATGCCATGTCTCCTCTAAGAATAAAGCTACCACCTCTGATTCGATCAAAGATCTCAGCATTTCTGAGAGTGAGGGTACTATTGCTTCCGCATCCATCAAGACTGTGGCTTCAGGACATGAGCGTTCTGTGGAAGAAGGGAAGTGCATGTCACCGGAATCGAGTACTGTCTCTCGTAAGGACGATAGAGATCTTAGCCAAGGTGTCAGTAGAGCCCAGGAGCCATTGTCTTCGTTTATACCTCAGCATGTGGTGGATACAGGTTATGTGAAAAAGAAAGAATTTTTTGAGAGGCAAAATCAGCCAAGATTGACAGCTTATAAAGAAAAGAACACGATCGAACTAAGGGATTGGAGAAAAAAACAAGAGTTACCCGGTGTTAAATCTGGAAAGCATAAGGAATGAATCCAATAAATCTCCAACACCACATTTGGAAGTGGATGCTCTGCAAGAAGATCAAAAGGATGCCTCAGTGGTTTTGAAGGTATCACGTGAAAGAAAGAGAGGGACTACATCAGAATCAACAAATCGTAAGAGCTTGCTTGTTGCAGCTTTTGTTGATCCCTCTGCCAAGGCATTGGAGAATTTTGATTTCCTTGATTCAGGTATAGTTAAAAGAAGATGATTGCACATGGAAACATGCATGAAGAAAGTATGGGCAACAAACTAGGAGGAGAAACTATTGCCCTCAAGCAAGAACACAGACAGGAAGAGGAAAATAACGTAGAATTGCAGCATATACATTTTTGCAACAAAAATGCTGCTGATATTCAAAGTTGTGAAGGGACCACTTTCTCATCCAGAGAGACCATTGAACTTTTGGGAAAACCTTTGAGTGTAACCAACACAAATTCACAGCAACCAGGACAAGAGAGAGATTTTGCTGTCCAAGGTGTGTTTGGTGGAGACACAAGTAGTAAGTTAGTATCGAATAGAAGTGCTCGTAGTGATATTGACTGGATGTCTGGCATAAAGTTGTGCACCATGAGTACACCATCAAAGGAGACAATGGATTCTTATAGCAAGCAGGATGAACAATTTGTCATGCGTAAGGTAAATGCATTTAACAGGTGGCTAGCAGAAGGTTCACAGTCAGAAAATAGTATGGAAGCTGCTTCCTCAAAATGTTATGTTAGAAATAGGCACAAGCAAAGAAAGAAAAAGGAGGAAGCAGAGAAGCTCCACCAAAAGCAGATTAGAACCAAGGAAGATCTGCAGAGGAAACAAGATAAAATCAACCGCAAACACATGCCAATACGGGACAGAGCAGAACAGCTGTCTCCTCATTACCTGGAGAGCTCATTAATAGAGGAAGAAGCGGTGTATGATGAGGAATCAATAGAAACTGGAGAGTTTATTGGTATGCTAGAATATGATACTAAGTATTCCTCTGAAGTAGATAGTGATGTCAACTTTGACACAGATGATGAGGCAGAAATCAATATTTCTGTTGAATATGAGAAGGATTCTGCAATGAACATTATCACAGATGAGACAGATAAAATTGAAAATAATGATATTGATTATGAGGCAGAAAAGCGAATAGAGGAGCTAGAAAAGAGAATCATAGCAAAACGGGAAGCTGCAGGTTATGGAATTGGCAAAGGAAAGCATAAATCAAAACCAACAGGTTTTGGGTCAAAAGGATCAAGAGGTTCAAAGCAATCAAGGGTTAACAATTTGCTGGAAGTAAAACATGGGTTAGCAGATATGTAATCACTAATGTACTTGCTCTGGACCAAAGAGAGGTGCTTCTGGCTGCAAGTCAGCTTATACAAGCCGTGACAGATGCCATTTCTAGTAATGGATGGCTGAATCTTGCCGTTGTATCTAAGATGATAAGTCAAATGGTCACTCAAGGTTTACGGGAGAATGATTCAGTTTCGCTTCAACTGCCTCACTTCACTAAAAACGCTGGGCATATCCTAGATTTCAAGGACCTGTCCCCTAGTCACTTTTTGACCGATCCTCCTTTCTCTCTCTAGTTTTGTCAGAAGTTGTATCGGTCCACTCTTTCCCCCCCACTTTCTTGGCCATCATCAGTCAGCCAGTCCTTCCACTCCTCTGCCATTGTCGCCTCCCCCCCCCCCCCGTCCTTTCCCACTCTTCCCCTTCTGACATTCTGACCCCCACTCCTGTGGTCAATCCGTGTCCTCTTAACATTCATCAGGGCGTGTGTGGAAAAGGTTTTTTGGGAATCCTTACGTGCAAGAGGAGAACCCTCCCCACACTATATAAAAGTGATATTTCCTATCAAATAAAGGGGGGGCTGCTTGATTGTTGAAGAACAGTGGAGTTAGTTTTTTGCTGATTGATTATTCTGAAGAAGAAGAGAAGCATCAGAGTGAGTGTGAGGTTTCTGTAAGATTGGAGCAGATGAGAGCCAGCAGTAGTTCGGGAAAGAGGGCTTCTGTAGCCCTCCATCAGAGAGGTAAACATCGAGGAGGGAGCCTGTCCTTCTCAGGGAAAAGCAGTTTGAAGGAGTATCAGATCCGAGGAAGAGGAGGGGTGAGTTCCCTTCCCTTCGTCGTAAAAAGCTGGAGGTGCGCAGTCCAGAGCAGGAAATACTATTTTTTGGTGTGGCAGTTTGCGCACAGACCGGGAGAGGGGGTGAAATACTCAGAATCAGGCGTTGCAAATGCTTCCATTTTTTGGAACTTCGAGGGGATGAGAGAGAGCATCACAAAACGGTGACGAGAGGAGTGAAAGCATATTAAGCAAGTATTGAAGGAAGGAAAGTGCACAATCTGTGGAAAGGCAGAGCTTGGTTGTCCTGGGGGTTTCTATTTCTTGAAGGAGAACATTTAGTATGTGAAGAAGACAACGGAGATAACAACCACGAAAGAGAAAGGACCCTTATGAACAAAGGCATCGTGGATATTCACCCCAGTTGATCACATCCGGCAATTACAGTCTTGCAGATTTCGCATTTCGTATGTGCAGGTTCTAATGATTTCACTCACATTAACTTCTTGAATTCTGTTGTTGTATTATCTTACTGTGTGGGCATACATAATTAAGATCAGTGTCATTACTTTCTGCATTGGGGGAAATAGCTTGAAACGAAGCATTAATGTGTGCATACTGTTCAACGACTTCTAGTGCATATATATTATCTTACCCTCTTTTACGTGAGTGTCCAAGGATAAAAAGGCCATGCTGCTTGCCTATTCAAAGTACTTCATAACTTATGTGAACAAATGTTTTTCTCTTTTCCTCCCGTAGTAACATGGACTCTGTTAACTCTGAAGAACAAAGTGCAGAGGAGAAGATTAATGTCACTGTGTGGTTATTCATGCAGTTGTGTATGTATGTGACAGAGTAATATCAATGATTGGAAGGGGGAAAGAGAAGAGGTTGCAACGTTAATATCATAACGGGTGAAGTTGTATGTCTGGGGAGGTAACCCGGGTGAGCGAGCAAGAGGGAAGTTTGAACTGAGCCTATAAATTAGGAGTGTAAATGGGAATGTGTGCTTGGAAATTTTTGCTTGTACGCATGCACATAGGGACATAGAGGGAGTAGGTGGAATCCTTAGAGGAGTGTAAAGAAGATGTTTGTGATAATAGAAAGAAATAAGGGCACCAGATAGGAACAACTGAAGCACAATAGCAAACAAAAGAAGAGAAATTAAATTTCGCTACCAGAAGAAGAGGGAACTATCGATATTGAAGAGAGGGGAATTAGAAGGAAATTTTTTTGTGAATATGCAACGGATTATGAGGTGAAGTGTGAATGTATGTGTATGTGTCTGGTATGTCGGATTTTGCTTGCACGACTTGGTAAAAATGTGTGTTTGTAAGCTATGTGAATGTGATGACAAGGTGTGTGTGTGCTAGTAGGTTTGTGTTGGATTAAATGTGCATGTGTGTGGCGGTGTATGTGAGTGCAGGCGGGTGCGTAAATACGAGTGTTTTCATAAAGATGTGTTTTCATAAGGGTGTAGTGGTTGTATGTACATTCGAGTGTTTGTCTATGTACATATGCAAGTATGTGTGTCTGATGGTGGGAGTACGTGAGTGTCTAAACTTGGGGTTTTGCATAGTTGAATATTAGCGTATGTGTGTATGCAGTTGTGCATTTATGAAAAGTGTATTTTCGTGAGCATATGATTGTGTGGGTGTGCATTTCAGTGAGTCCGTGTGGTTAAGTGAGAGTAAGTAAGGGAGTGAGGTTAGGAGTGTGTGAGTGAGTTTGTGTGCTCGGTCCGGTATGTGAATTAGTGAGAAATATGCAAGTAAAAGTGTATATGTAGGATTATGTGATTGTATGGTTGAGAGTTAGTGAATGAGCAAGTTGGAGCACAGGAGTGAGAGTGTCTAATTGAAGGTGAATGTTTGATTGACTGCCTGTCTGATGGTGTGCTGAGTGTGCATGTACTTGATTTGTTATGTGTGTACGAGGAGAAGGGTGGAGTAAAGGAAGAGTCGGAGTAAAGGAGTGAATGTGCGTGTGTAAAGAACGAGGGCGAGAGGTTGTGAGCATCATGAATATATCGGTCTATGTGAGTGAGGATTTGAGAAGAATGTGAAAAATAGGGTAGGTGTTGACACTTGGAAAGTGTGAGGTATGAGTGTGTATGAGAGTGCGAGAGTAGGCTTAAGAGTTTGAGTATTTAAGTTGTGAACTTAAGGAAGTGAGTGAATATGTGAACTTGTCTACTTTCGAGTGTCTGAGTGCATGGAGTGTGTGGTAGAATAAGTTCTTGACTTTGAGTGTGTTTGAGTGAGACTGTTGGGGGTTGAGAGTGAAAGAGATTGTGTTTAATAGAGGGAGAAGAGAAGGGTTGAGAAATCGAAAAGAAGGAAGTGAGAAGACTTGGACTTAGGAAAATAGAGAGATTCTACTGAGGGTCAGAAATGTGAACCAAATTAGACGCAATTTAGGTTTGAGGGTAAAATAAACTTGGCAAGTTACGAGAAACAGAGCAGAGATAGCTAGATATAGGTGCAATTATTGCACATTTTATGGGCTTAAGACCCAATCCATTTGGCGATCCTACTGGGGATTGGCTTAGCATATCTCAGAGAGATTGCTACGAGTTCGCTTGGTGCCCCAATTGTGTGGCACAGCCAAGTCGACCCCAAATTTTCTTAGGTCTTCGTTGAAGAAATGGCGCAAGAAAGGAAAGCTTGTGGTTCTCAGAAAATCGACCCGAGGTCGATGAATTATGGACGGACGAACCGACCAACTAGATTCGTGTGAGCAATGAGGAACTACATGAACACACGTCCTCGGTTTGGTCCTATCTCCAATTATATTATATGTTGGTGTTGCGAAGAGATTGGGCACATTGCCAAATTCTGTCCTCGAGTATTTTCTCCGTTGGACTTTGTCCCTATGTGTGAAGATTGTGGAAAAAAGAGTCTATGTGAACATGTATGTGAGGCAAAGGAAGTCTCTCCCAAGAAGGTCACCTGGAAGGAAACTAGTTTCTCTCTCCCCACTCTTTATGTGGAAGTTGACAATGGAAAATATACTAGAGTGAAAAAGATAGGAAATGAAGTCTTAGCAACTAAGGATATGGATTATACGAGGGAAAAGAAGGTAAGTGAACCTCAAGAAAAAGTCTTAATAGAACTCGTGGAAAGCTTACAATGTCAAGTAAACTTGATACGTGAGGAGTGAGATAGTGATAGAGCCAAGATTGAGAGATTAGAGAAAAACCAAACTAAAATACAGGAGGAATGGAAGGAGCAATGGAATTTCAGGGAAAACAAAAACATTGAGTTAAAAAGGGAAAACAAAAACCTGAGGAAGGAAATTGAGAGACTTCCGAGTCAAAAAGTTGTTGGGAAGAGTAAGGACATAGAAAGGGAGGCTCTTGAGATCAGTACTGACTTAGTAATAGTAGATTGCTATGGTTTACAGTCGAAGATGAAATCGAACACGAGGATGACTTGGTGAGACGGATCGAGCGAGGAGAGAAGGAGATCAGGAGAGTGCAAGAAGTTATTTGTAGATATAGTGACCAAGCAGGTAAGATGAGTGAGGACTTTGAGTTGGAGTTAGCAAAGATTAGTTGTGCCCAGGTAGAAAATGATAAGAAGATGGGAGAATTGGAAAAAGAAAATGCGAGGTGGAAAGGAGAGCTAGATAGATGGATGAGTCAGAGAGAACAAGAAAGATGGAGGTGTGTAGAGAAAGATGAAAAAGTAGATAGAATGGAAAAGGAGTTGCAGACAATGATCGATAATCTGAGTGCATTAGGAGGAGACACTACAAGAAAAAGGGGGGCGTAGCGACACCCCCGAATCGGGAAAAAAACGAAAACCGTCGCTTATGCGACGAAATCGTCGCATAAGCGACGGTAAAAATTTTGGATTTTTTTTTTGGCCGAGCCTCATTGCATAAGCGACAATAGCGTCGCATAAGCGACGATAGCGTCGCATAAGCGACGCTAGACCACAAGCATCGCTATTAGCATCGCTGGTTAGCGACGCACTTAACGATGTTGGCAAACTGCAGAGCGTCGCATATGCGACGCTCTGGAATGTAAAAAAAAAAATTCAATTCTCCCGGCACATTTGTGCCGGGCCTTGAACGCGAGGAAGAACACAAAGACCGAGAGAGAGAGAGAGAGAGAGAGAGAGAGAGAGAAAGAGCGCGCGCGAGAGGGAGAGAGAGAAGCGAGACTATTGATAGGTATGCGCACACACACACTTACACACACACATATACACGCATAGACACACACACACATACGCAGACACACACACACATACACACAAATACACACAGACACACATACACAAGACGTGCACACACATACACACACATAGACGCTCACACACATACACACACATATACACACACAGACACATACACACACAGACACATACACACATAATGATGCATCCACACACATACACATGCATACACACATAGACACACATATATACACACACACATATGCATACACACACACATAGAGAGACATACACACACATACACATACATGCATACACATACACACATAAACACATACACACACATAGACACATACACACATAAACACATACACACTCATAGGTACACACACATACACATAGACACACACACATATATTATATACACACACATGCACACATAGACACATACACACATACACATGCATACACACACATACACATGCATACACACATACAGACACATATACACACACATACACACACATATATGCATACACACACATAGAGAGACATACACACATAAACACATACATGCATACATTTGCATACATAATGCATATGCATATGCATATAATGTACATACATACTTACATGCATACATAATGCACATGCATAGATACATACACACACACAGATACATACACACATAGACACATACACACACATGAACACATACATACTCATAGATACACACACATACACATAGACACACACACATACACACACATACACACATAATGATGCATACATACACATACACATGCATACACACATACAGACATATGTACACACACATACACACATAATGATGCATACACACACATACACATGCATACACACATACAGACACATGTACACACACATTCACACACATATACATACATGCATACATATTGCATATGCATATGCATACATACATACTTACATGCATATGCATACACACACACATATGCATACATACATACTTACATGCATATGCATACACATGCATATGCATATGCATACATAATGCATATGCATACATAATGCATATGCATACAAAATGCATATGCATATGCATACATAATGCATATGCATATGCATACATAATGCATATGCATATGCATACATAATGCATATGCATATGCATACATAATGCATATGCATATGCATACATACATACTTATATGCATACATAATGCACATGCTTACATACACTGTCATAATGTATACACACACATACACACATAGACACATACACACATAATTATGCATACACACACATACATATGCATACACACACATATGCATACATACATGCATACACATACACACACATAGATGCATACATACACATAAATACATACACACTCATAGACACACACACATACACATAGACACACACACATACACATAGACACACACATATACACACACATACACACATAGACACATGCACACGTAATGATGCATACACACATACACATGCATACTTAGACACACATAATAATGCATACACACACATACATATGCATACACACACACATGCATACAAACATATACACACATATACACACACACATGCATACACACATATACACACACATATACACATACACATGCATACACACACACATGCATACACACATACAAACACATATACACACACACATACACACATAGATACATACACACGTAATGATGCATACACACATACACATGCATACATAGACACACATAATAATGCATACACACACATACATATGCATACACATACATATGCATACATACATGCATACACATACAAACTTAGACACATAGACACATAGACACACATAGATACATACATACACATAAACACATACACACTCATAAACACACACACATACACATAGACACACACACATATACACACACATACACACATAGACACATGCACATGCAATGATGCATACACACGTACAAATGCATACATAGACACACATAATGATGCATACACACACATACATATGCATACACACACATATGCATACATACATGCATACACATACACACATAGATACATACACACACATAGATACATACATATACATAAACACATACACACTCATAGACACACACACATACACATAGACAACACACACATATACCTACACACATACTCACATAATGATGCATACACACACATACACATGCATGCACACACATACACATGCATACACACACATACACGTATATGTATTGATTTCTAACCATTTTGTTTTATATGTTAGGTATTATGGATCCCAGTAGAGAGAGAAAGGCGAAACTCACTCTCATAAAAAGTCTTATGAGAGCAAGAGTTCCGTCAGATACTCTAGGGGCCATAATGCGGGACTACACAGAGATGTCCGATGAGGAGCTGGATTATACAATCCAGATGCTTACGCGATCAGATGAGGGCTCTTCTGCGGATCCACATGCAGGAAGAGAGCTATCTGCTCATAGGTATGTTTTTTTTCATAAATTTTTTTAATGATATTATAGCACATATTTTTATCTATTTCTATCTATCTATTTTCAGGACACCTATGCCACCTCTAGCACGTGATAGCAGAGCAGAGACGTTGCCTATGAGGACATGCATAGGCACGTTAGGACTAGAGTGCGACATAGAGCCAGAGGGGAATATTGTATACATAGGAAATGGATTGGAGTTCAAGAGGAGAATGCGTGCACTATGCGACTCTTACCTGCGCTTTATCCACTTACCGTGGAAGTAAGTAAAAGTTTTACATATAAATTGAAATATATATCTTATGTTTTATTTATATTATGTTTTTTATTTTTGTAGTGAGCATGATGAGAGGGATAAAAAGTACGTGCTCAGTTCACTTGAGATGGAGTTTGGGATAGGGTGGTCTCTTAAATGGTGTTTAAAAGAGATGCGGACACTTATGGCGCATCGTCGTGACAATGCACGGTATGTATGTATATGAGAGAGAGAGAGATAGAGAGCACTAATCTCGATATTAGGGTTTTGAAACCCCTAATTTAAAAACTCTAATTCAACCTTTTAGCCATATGTTTGAAGTATATGTACACCTCCGACGTCCTACTAGAGAGATGTCTCTCCTCCCAACCTTATGCCTCTATATATAGCTACTCGAATCAACGAGGATCATGATTCATAATATATGTAAAGATATATACACATCATGTAGATAGGATACATAAATATAAAATGGAGTAGATATATTATGCTTCACACATACATGCCTAAATGCACACATAAATATATATATACATACTAACATATTTACATGTACATATTTACACATACATGTACATGCCTACATGCACACATAAACATATATATACATGCATACATATTTACATGTACATATTTACACATAGACACATATACATATATACATGTACACAATTATAAACACTTGCATATATTACGTACATGAATACATGTATACATATATCACACACATGCAAACACATACATATACATGAAATACATATATATGCATACTAATATATGTATACATATAATACACATGAATACACACACATATGCATACATACATGATAAAAATTTACTCCTCGAAGATAAAGCTATATATAAAATAATTAGGCATACCCCCGAGCTTCATGTTCTAACTTAGAAGAACATGATTTCATCTCTCTAGTAGGATTCATCGTTATTCAAGTTAATAAAAAAAACCTATTATCTGATATCCATTCAGAAGCTTCAAGTTACTATCTAATCTGCTCATATGTTTTCATTATTGCCATCATTTTGGTAAGCCATCAATATAGTCTCATCTTCATTATCCTTATTGATTTCATTTATTTCTTCTATTGTTAAATCTATGTTCTCATGAATCACATCATCTATTGGTGGATTAATATCTATTTCTGGTAATTCCTCTTCCTCATCAGTAGAATCAGCATGTAGAGAATTATCCTCTTCATCAAAAAGATTAGTATCATTATCACGTATAATGAGTCTAATTTCTATTCCAGATGTTGATGTATCAGTATCTGATGCTGAATCATCAAGAGGACTTTCTTCAATCTCTCTAACAATAAACTGTTCAAACAATGACCTACCTCTAGGTTGCACATGAATGACTTGCCACCAAGGATGAGCATCTGGGTTTTTATAAAAAAATGCTTGTTCAATATGCCTAGGAAGAATATATAGTTCTTTAGTAGATCGCATTACCTTGGAAGAATCAATTGCCCAAAACCCAGATAATTCCTTTCTTATTGTAGAATTACTACCTTTATACTCCGCTCGATACCAGTCAACCTTCAAAATGACCTATCAAAATATATAACAACAAAAACGTCCCATTATTAGGTGCTTAAAAAAATAACTAACTCTAAAAAAAATATATAAACTTTTTTCTACCTGTTTGAATGTACGAAATGAAATTTCGTAGATACCAACAATAGTTCCTACGTAACCAAGTTCGCTATCTATAAGGTTCGTGTCTTTTGAGCTAGCACGTGATAGTTGCTTGAAACAAGCAACAATACTAGAATCCTCTGTTTTACGTAAAGAATCAATGGCTTTGATTCTAATATGCTGTCCAAAAGCCCACATATTAGTGAACATTCGAGCCTGCAAAATAAATTCAATTAGTAAATAGAAACTAACATACATATATGAAAAAAATAAAATATATATTTTAATAAAATTACCTTTTGTTCACAACCTATCATTAACTCTCTTTGCTCATCTGAGATTTCTTCATTATTTGCGTTGGCGCGTTGCAAATGACTATATAGCCAATCCGTGAAAGAAGGTATATCTGTAATCTCATTATTATCGAGATTACGTGTAGATCTTTTGTTTTTTCGCCTTTTACTTTGGAGACTTTGAAGTTCCTCGTACTCGCTAACGAATGCTTGCATGCATTCGCTATTATATGCTACAAAAGTAGAAACATCATTTTTTTCTTGAAATGTAAATAAGAATGGAACCCCCTTACCTGATAATACCTCATCTGTTATTTTTGAAGAAGACTCGTTGGTCCATGCACGTGGAGCTTCTTCATGAACTCTTTCAAGGTACTCACTAACGTAATACATGCACTCTTCAAGCATCCAACCCTTTGCCATGGATCCTTCTGGTTTTGCTCTTTGTCGCACATAACCTTTTAGTATTCCCATAAATCGCTCGACCCAAAACATCCATCGAGTGTTGACAACACCGGCAATCTCTATCTCATCTACAAGATGGACTAGTAAATGAACTTGAATATCAAAAAATAAAGTAGGAAGTTCTTTTTCCATCAAACATAGTAGCTCTTTGCATTCACATTTTTTTTGTGGGATCAAATTTTTATCGATCTCTTTGGATGTAATCCACCTATACAAATCATAAAAACAATTGTAAAGAAGTTAATTAAAAAATAAAAGATATCCAATATTCATACATATTAAATATAAAAGTATCATAATTACCTTATAAGTGATCCAAGACGATAGATCACATCTCGTACTCCTTTCGTTGTACATCCATCGATAACCAAAGGTAAAATATGTTTCAAAAAGTTATGCCAGTCATGGGTCTTTAATCTAGATAAGCTCTTATCATCCATAGTAAACATGTTTTGAAACGATGCTCCATATCCTGTAGGAGTCTTGATCAATTGAATTCTATTGTTGATAGTCTGTATCTCTTTTGTTGTAAGTACCCAAGGAGCAGATGCATAAGTCGTTTCTTGTCGATGTCTATCAAAAACTGGCCATAACTTTGGTTTGGATTTTTGATCTTTCAAATCATTCCTTGATGTTGTGGTATCTTTTAGTCCAAGAAGATGATGCCATAGTGAATAACCAATATTTTTGAATATATGCATAGGATCAAGAAGATGACATACTTTTAACTCTTTCCAATACTCCAAAGAATACCATATTGATATGTTCTCTGCGAGTGCCAATTTCCCTTTACCTCTGTTCACATACTCATTATCTGAATCATCACTGAAGATTTCTGCTTCTGGATCTATCAGAGGTCCATCTGTCCATTTTTTATACCAATCCATAGGCGTCATAGGTTTTGGATACTGGCTTGTTTCAAGCTTTCCATTAAAATGTATCGCTTCTCTTTTAGATCTTAATGGATGATCATCAGGCAAGAATCGTCGATGTCGAAGATAAATATTTTTGTTGAGATTCTTACTATAGATTGATGTCAACCAATCACCACAATATGGACAAGATTTATAACCCTTAGTAGATATTCTTGCATCATGGAAAAGGATAAAAATATAATTAGATTAAATCATATTTATTTACATGCATATTGAATAGAAAAATTACATCAATACCTGAACAAACGCCATATCCAGGAAAATCGTGAATAGTCCAAGCCACAATACCACGAATCGTAATATGTCTTTCATTGATGCTTTTCGATATATCAATGACATTAATACCTCTCCATAACTCTTGAAGATCGTCAATGAGAGGAGCAAGATATACATTCATATCTTTAACTTGTCTTTTGCCTGGGATTAAAAGTGAAAGCATTAAATGTTCCTTTTTAATGCTAAGATATGGCGGAAGATTGTAGTTTATGACTACCAGTGGCCATGTTGACCATTTACTGGATTTCATGGAGAATGGATTAACCCCATCTAATGCAACTCCTAACTTTAGATTCTGTGGATTTTGTGCAAATTCAGGCCATGTAGAATCAATATGCTGAAAAGCAACACTATCATGAGGAATTCTGATTATTCCATCAGTACTTTTGTGATCATGTCCCCAAGTCAAAAGCTTTGATAATTCGGGGCTTTGAAACATATGTCTAATCCGTGGAGCCAATGGAAAATGCCTCAATACCTTATTCGGGATTTTACCTTCTTCACCCTTATATCGAGGAGATTGACATTTGGGACATGTCAAAGAGTCTGCATATTCACCTCTATATAAAATACAATCGTTAGGACATGCATGTATACATTGATAATCTATACCAAGATTGTTGATTATCTTCTTCATTTCATCATGTGTGGTAGGAAGAATATTTTGACTTGGTAAAAACTTTTCAGATAATAACCTGTAAGTTTATCAAAAAAAGATATATTAAAAAAGGTAAATAAATATACATACATATATACATGCAGGTTTTTATTCTTACTTTAGATAAGGTAAGAACAAGAACTTGAATTGAATAGATACTTTTTGTCCGTGCATCTTTTAAAACTATTAATGCATCTTTCAAAATATTTACGCAAAACAATCGTATCCTGTCAATTCACACATATGTTCATATAATGGTGACCTGGATGAATCGCATGCACAGAGGTTAGTCAAGATAGAGCAGGATTTCTTGGGTATGCAGTAAACCTCTTGCATGTCAATGATGAGCATCTGAACTTTAGGATACAAAGTGGACTACTCCATTATAATCAGATTGCTGACTCTTGAGTAACCTCTGTGCATGCGACTCATCCAGGTCACCATTGCGAAAATTTGGAAAGATGCATTAATAGTTTTAAAAGATGCGCGGACAAAAAGTTTCCATTCAATTCAAGTTCTTGTTCTTATAACCTTATCTAAAGTAAGAATAAAAACCTACATGTATTTATATATGTATATATATTTATTCATATATATATATATAAATAGATAGAAAATTGAAATTTATACCTTAATAGTGTCGAAACAGATACATTACTCCATCCAAAACGATTTTGAAGGTTGAGAATAAGTAAGCTCGCATTTAGTCGTGTCAAATGACTTCCTTCATATACATGCTTTAGACATTCCTCTCGAAGATATTTCTCATTTTTAGAAATATCCATGCTCTCACTGTCATTTTGATACCAATCCTCAATAAAATCTGCCATGCCATCATCTTCATCATTGTCACACAAATCTTGTACTTTATCATCTTTTGAATATAGATCTTTCAACTTTGCATATTGCACAGACTTAGTTTTGCGTAGCCTCCTCATGGAAGCTTCTGATAAATGAGGTCTTATTGGTAATTGTGAATGTTGTGGACGAATATCATCAACATCATACGTTGGAATCTACACATATAAATAAAACTCATTAGTATTCCATAAATGAATAAAAATTAAACTTCAAATATAAAATTAAGTATATAACTTATTAAATATGGATAGAAAATTTTTATTCTCTCTAGCTAAAAGGTGCTCTTGGAGGTCTACGCCATCCATAATTCACTAATAGTTCATCACCAGCATGTAATGTAGTAATAGCATTGACAACTATGTATCTTGATACATCTCTACTCATGTATGGTGATTCATGACTATTTTCACGCTCCTCAAATGTGCAATTAGTCCTTGAACTATTATGTAACTCTCGACTACTATTTATTAAACCTGCTATATTTCCATGTGTGTAAGGTCTTCCATCAATATATAATCTTTCATTTTCTGCATGTAAAATCCTTCTACTAGTAAGAGATGCTGCGTTCAAGCATATTCCATAAGTACTCATGCTTTGAACATAACGTGAAAGTCGATGCCAATCTCCCCATCCATATATAGGACCACAAAATGACATAAGAGTGACTTCAGAGTTCGGAGGCACATACAAATCCTCTACAATAAAGAGACCACGACCAACATTAGTAATAGTGGATGGAGCAATCATATAGCGATTACCCCAAAAGTTGAAAACCTCTCCATCTAAAGGAAGTGATCCTCTATTCCATCCTCCATATCTTCTTCTATCATATGTTTGTACTAAAGAACGATCACGATCTGGCAATGGATAATCTCCAGCCGTTTCATTCTCTAAACCAGGAGGTAGAGGATTTCTAGAAACCTCTACTTGTAATTGATGAACAGCAAGTCCATGACGTGTACAAGGTATATTAACATTATGAGAAAAATCATCATCATCATCATCATCGAGCAAGTATTCCTGTATATCAATAATAACTTGATTTTATACATGGTTTTTAAATAAAAAAATGACATTAATATATATAGAAAATACATACCCAAGCATTATCATGTTGACTAGGTGATGGTGCATGCTCAAAAGTACCATACTCTGCCTCATGTTGAATACATTCCAATCGTGGTCTTCGATACGTGCCATAACAAGAGTTACACCAACATATAATATGCTCTTGATAGTAAAATTCATCATAATTCCTATCGGAGGACACATGTGAAGTCGTTGCATGGGTAGGAGGTGGTGGAGTACCCTCTGATTGATCAGAATCTGCACATCATAAGAAACATAAAAAAAATATATAAGTTATGTATCCATCAAATATAGTTAAAATTAAATATTTCATATACTTACAGTATAAAGTCGTTGCACGATGAGGAGACGGTGGTGGAGTTCCATCTGATTGATCAGAATCTACATCATAAGAAACATAAAAAATATATATAAGTTATGTATCCATCAAATATAGTTAAAATTAAATATTTCATATACTTACAGTATAAAGTCGTTGCACGATGAGGAGACGGTGGTGGAGTTCCATCTGATTGATCAAAATCTACAAATAATGGTATTTGATATTAATAATTTGATTATCTACATAAATAAAAAATTCACATATACATATTTACACATACACACATATTCACATATACACATTTATACATACACACATATTCACATATACACAACACATATTATTGTGGGATAAATGCATGTATTTTGTATGAATGAGTGTATATGCATGCATGTGTGTGTACGTATATATGTGGATATGTATATGTGTGTTTATGTTATATGTATGTATATGTGTATATATATACATATATGCATGCGTATATGTTTGCATGTATATGTGTATAGGGGTATGTGTATGTGTATGTGTATGTGTATATATGTGTATATATGTGTATGTATTCTGACTTTTTTTTCTGTTTGAGATTAAATTAACAGGAGATATTGTATGGTCGAAAAAAATAAGAGGCGAGCTAACATACCACCTGAGTCGTGGCAGTTTTTTCATAGACAGGTACGTCTTCAGGAGTCATTTCCTCAGCAGAAGGTACACACATTAATAGTTTATATTTATAATTTTTAGATATTTTAGTAATTTTTTAATTTAATTTATGTATTTTTTTCCTTGAATAAACAGGCTGCTGCAAAGAAGAGAGTGGAGTCGGGCCACACATCGCACTTAGGCCAAATGGGCCATAATGGTTTTGTAGCTACGTTTGTAAGTATATGTGTTATTGTGAGTATATTTTTTATTTTAGTTAAAATGCAAGCAACTAATGTTTTTTATTTGTTTCATTGCAGCGAAAGGATTATGGCCGATATCCTACGAAACACAAGATCGAGTATGCTACACATTTTGGATATCGGCGTTTGAGCGAGTATATACAAGATCATCCTGATGCCTTTGTGAGTATTTTTAAATTTTATATAATTATTTTGTTGTTATGAATGTTTTAATTATTTTATTGATTTATGTTTGTTATATGTAATACAGGAGTATTATGGGGAGACAAATATGGATGAGGTGGAGAGACAGACACAGGAGGGACGATCTCGATCGTCACAGGGTGATCATGAGGATGAGGATGAGGAAGATCAGGATGATCATGATATTGCTGATGATGATGATGATCATGATGATGATGATTAGGATTTTAGTTGATTATGACATTGGATTATATGTATTTACATTGATATATATATATATATTTATCTATATATTTTTCATTTCAGTCATGTTTTGAATTGTGTGTATGGTATTAAGTAATGAAGAGTTTTGTTCTATTGATTGTTATTATTGTTTATATTAAGCATGTGTTTTAATACTTTAATTATATAATTCATTCATATGTGTGTACCTAAGTGTATATGTATGTGTGTGTATATGTATGTATGTGCATGTGTATGTGTGTGTATATGTATGTATGTGCATGTGCATGTATAAGTGTATATGTGTGTATGAGTATGTGCATGTGCATGTGTATGTGTGTATATGTATATGCATGTATATGTATAACTCTATGTGTATGTGTGTGTATGTGCATGTATATGTGTATATGTGCATGTGTATGTGTGCGTATATGTATGTATATGCATGTGCATGTATAAGTGTATATGTATGTATCAATATGTGCATGTTCTTGTGTATGTGTGTGTATATGTATAACTCTATGTGTATGTGTGTGTATGTGCATGTATATGTGTATATGTAGGTATATGCATGTGTGTGTGCTTCTTCATCATGTATAAGTGTATGAGTGCATATCAATAAGTGTGAGTATGGTATGTAATGAAAATAACACAATTCAAATGATCTACAAATAATAGAAATTGTACTTACAATTGTGATCCATAGTTTTTGCTTGGTTAGCTTCTTGAATAACCTACAATAAAGAGAGAGAAGAGAGAGAGAGAGAGAGAGAGAGAGAGAGAGAGAGAGAGAGAGAGAGATCTAGAGAGAGAGAGAGAGATCTAGAGAGAGAGAGAGTGAGATCTAGAGAGAGAGAGATCTAGAGAGAGAGAGAGATCTAGAGAGAGAGAGAGAGAAAATTCAAAGAGAGAAAGATGTAGAAAGAGAGAAACAAAGACAGAGGGAGACAATAACAGAGAGCTTAAGCAAAACAACAATTCTGCATATACTTGCTTCAGCTCGTAAGCGCAGCGCAATTGCGAACGTTCGAGAGCTCTTCGATCGGATGCGTGAAAATGCTAATTGCAGAGCCTCCAACGTTTTAATTTTTGTCCGTCAACAGATCGTCGTATAAGCGATGCAATGCGTCGTCGTATAAGCGACATTTGCTTAGCGTCACGTATAGGACGGTCTGCATCGTCGCTTATACGACGGTGTGTACCGTCGCTTATGCGACGCAAAAGCGCGTCGCTTAAGCGATGCCTTTGACAAGCGTTGTTTAAGCGACGTTAGGCGGAAGCGTCGCAAAAAGGTCGCAAATACCGTCGTTTTTGCGTCGTATAATCGACGGTCCGTGCTCGATGGTAATTCCGATGCAAGTTGCAATTTTTATAGTGACGAAATTCTGTCGCGTTAACCGTCGCTACACGCCCATATTCCTTGTAGTGAGAGATAGAAAAGACGAACACTTTGGGGGCAACTGTAGAAACCCTCGCTGGTCAGTTAGAGAAGAGTTTTCAAGATGCCAATAGAAGAATTGGAGGAATAAACTCGAGAGGGAATGAGTTAGAAAGAAGCTCGAGAGTAGATGAAATGATGTTGGGAGAGAAAATTGAGAGGCTATATGACTCATTTGAGAAAATTGAAAATGCTCTCCAAGAAAATGAAAAGAGGATGCATGGGTGGGAGCCAGAGAATGAGAAGTTGAAAAAACGGATGACGTATGTAGATTGCAAAATAGCACAACATCGAAATGATACAGACCTAAATACACGAGGATTGAGGGAACTAGCTACAAAAGTTGACGAATTAAGAAACATATTCACAGATAGTGCCCAAGACCTTACGAAAAGGGGAAATGATTGAGGAGGTGTTGAAGAGATGGTTTGGGGTAGTGGTTATGATCAAGAGAGAGAAAGAAAAAGGGGATGAGGTAGATAAAAAGGGGATGACCAAAGGTAGAACAATGGGTGAGTGAAAAATAGAATGGACATGACCAGTGGTAAAGGAGTGGCGATGAGTAGATTCAAAAGGTAATTGGTAACCTCGAGTGGAGGTGATGGTCGAAGAGGTCAGATGAGAGTCAAAGAAGTGAGGATAGATGAGACAAGAAGATGAAGCTTGGGAAATAAAAAAGAATGGGAATGAATAAAAGTGGACTTGAGCGTTATACTGTTTCGGGAGTGAAAAGCTTAAGAATTGGAGAAGCTTGAGTGAAAAACTTGAGAGAAAAGAAAAGTGAACTCAAGATCAAGTGGAGGTGAAAGACGAGAAGGTCATGAGGCGATGGATGTCGATGAGGACGGCTTGAGTTTGATTAGGGTTCGGTTTGCAGATTGCGAGTCAGAGATGTGCGGATGGATGGATCGAGTTGGTTGTACGCTTAGGAAGTGAAGTGACACTTTCGGAGGTTTCAAGTCGACAAAGTGGTTAGTATGTGCGGGTTTTGCGAGGACGGGTTGGCCATGGCATTAGTGGCTGGATTTTGGCTCGAGTAGCAGCAGAGAGGAGATATGTCTCATCGGGATGTCCATGGGGGGATATATGTGTGTGTGTCGTGATTGGTTAGTTTGGGAAAAAGGCCTTTTTGTTGTCTCCTAATTCTCGAGATGCGGGAATGAAAAGAAAAAAAAGGGGAAAAAAATATATGTTTATGTATGTGTGCATGTGGCCGGGTGGTCAAAGCCACGAACTGACGTCGGTTTTGCATAGGGCTAGCCGTCTGTGTGTCGCGTGCTACGTTGGGTTGGTAGATGGGTGGAACAAACTCGATCGGGTGGTCGAGTCCACGAGTCGCATCTAGCTTCAGCGTAGGCCGGCAAGTGTGAGTAAATATGTGAAAAAAATGATGAAAAAAAAGGAGAAAAATGTGAAAAAAAATGAATGAGAAAAAAATTCCTCGCTCGAGGGGGGACAGAAGAGAGGCAAGAGAGCTTGATGCTCGGATGGGAAAATGTGTGTATGTCTTGTGGGGAGCTGGGAATGTGTGGACTCCCGATGAGGTATGTCGAATCAAAGCTTAAGCTCGGCTAGGGTTTTGGCTGCGACGTGTCTGTGGAAAGCTTGGACTTGAGGGATCCAATCGTGCTAAGTACCTTGTTTGTCTGCAAACCTTCGAGAAGTGTCAGTTTTGCTTTTAGGTGGTGCAACGACATGTGAAGTCCAGAATCACATTGACGATGAGCGGTCTTGTCGAGGTGAGCTCACGTTAGGCTTGAGACATCTTTGTCGTGTGTCCATCATTTTTAGAGAGGTGGTGGTGACCTAACATAGGACCTAGTCGATGAGCAAGCAAAAAACAAGAGATAGATAGGAGGGCAAGTGGGAATAGGAAAACCTAGGACGAAGAGGCATGAAAAATAGACGGGAGGACTCGATGAGAAACGGAAGAAGGATTGGGGAGGTGGTAGTATAGCCAGTAAGGGCATCAAAAATGAAATTTAAGAATGCATGTGCTTACATATATATGGTGTGTGTGAAAAAGTGGGCTGAGTATGCATGTGGAATAGGAGATTAGTGAGGTATTGATTAAATAGCCGAAAAGAGTGTTGAGAAGGGAATGTGGGGATTCTTTCTGTTGGTAAGAGTACATGGTGTGTGCAAAGAGGATGTCAAACATGCATGTGTGATGCGGATTCAGGATGTCTCGGTTCCTGTTGTTCTGAAATATATTTGCATTTTGATGAAAAGTGGTTTACTACCTTTGATAAGTTTGCAGATGCGAAGGATATGAGAGTTGAAGATGAAAGAAAGTACATGAGGTCAGTAAGTAATGTGATTAATTTTGATAGTAATCAATGTTGAGTATATGATTGCAGGTACCTCATTAGGAAAAGAAGGGAACAGGTAATTCATTTGTGGAAATGTTTGGATGACTTGATGTGGGTTGCAGATTTGCAGGAACAATTTGGCTCGTCGGGGACGACTTCGCGAACAGAAGGGGGGAGTATGTTAACTGTCTTTGTGATTGTTTTTTTGCACTAACATATCTTCATTGTGTGGAATCGATGCTTTATTACAAGCACTTTGAAGAGGAAAGATATGTGTTATGAGGAAGAAAAGTGCTAGAATGTTTTGCTGAGATAGAAATTGAAGGAGCTTTGCTAACTCTCTCTTAGATGGGAATGCTGATGCAATTGGAGGGCAAATTGAATGTTCAGATATAGTGCATGAAGGATGGCCCAATAGGGGGCTGGGAGCACTTCAGGCTTTATGCAGATGGACAATATTGCTTCGATAGTTTTGCTCCTCCACACAACTAATGGAGGGAATTAGAAGTGTACAAATGCACATGCTTGAAAAATCTCCATGATAGTCAGATTAAGAGTGCGTCCTTACATCATGCCTATGATGTTGTTAGTTACATAAGTAGATTGAAGTTGTGCTAATCATATGGAAAGGAAGATGAAAAGGTGCAATTCATGGAACTTGCAAAAACTGAGGATAGCAGGGTGGTAGTTGAGGATGAAACGGTTTTGTTCAAACTTGGAGAATCAAAGTTATTCCAATTATTATTATTATTATTATTATTTTATTTTATTTTATTTTATTTTTTTTTTAATTTGGCCTTTGATAAGTGTCATTTTGGAGGAAAGAAATTGGATGCATGTCTCATTTTACAAACACCTTGTTGAATCCGGTGATATTGATATCCTTGACAGCAATGCTATTAGAGGCGTTGAACTTTTTGGGGGACCGTGCTCCCTGACGTTTTGGGGCCTGTCGTCCTCTACCTGCATGCAAGGGGGGGACATGTCAGGCAGCCGACGGGAGGGATGGCAAAAACTAACGGAGGTGTCTGAGGTGGATGACTCCGAGCAGAAGAGGGGGAAGCTGTTTCGTCATCTGAGGTCACCCTCGGGAATCCTCATTGCTCTGTTTTTGTTCTCTGGGGGCTCTTTGCAGGTAGCAGCGGGGGAAATCTCAAGGGTGGCTACTGTTGAACCCAGAGAGGGGGCAGACGGGGTCGCTGATTGGTAGACCGCAGCAGAGAAAAAGTTTCTTTGGTCCTATTAGGGGAGAAGGTTTATTAGACATTGAGGATGGAAGTATGATATATCTCTGAAGAGGTGTGTTTTTTGTTTAATCGACAAAATACTTTTAGAACAGTGAAGAAGAAGGGGAATAGCTCAATGATCTACTTCGAAGCCATTCTGATGGTGCTCAGCTAAGGAGTTCATCAATGATGCATGCGAGGCAGGTAAAGATACCGTGGAAGCAGCTCGTCACCTTAAAGATGATTAAGGCTGGGGCTGTCCTGTATCATGCATACTTTGCTCGCAGGCTTGTCCCAAAGCATCTGTATGGTCAGCAACCATTTGTTTATACACCATGATTATGCGTTGTACACCCTGCCAGCAACCCTCTGCTACAAGGTAGCGGTTTCCGAGACTTACACTCTAACAGAGGCAGGGATGCTCATGGACCTGCGTGTGGGAAATCATATAAATTATCAAAGACTGTTTTGAAACACGCAGTCATTAATTCACTTTGGAGCTTTGAGAATGGGATTTCTCACTTTGATCACATTGCGACGTTACTTTCTTACAGAGGTTTCCATACTTTAAGTATAAGACAACAACCTCTGACTTGACTAAAAGCCTCAAACTTTCCAAAAATGAGGGCACAAGTGCTTCCACAACCAGGAATACTGTAGCTGCAACATGCCATGTCTCCTCTAAGAATAAAGCTACCACCTCTGATTCGATCAAAGATCTCAGCATTTCCGAGAGTGAGGGTACTATTGCTTCCGCATCCATCAAGATTGTGGCTTCAGGACATGAGCGTTCTGTGGAAGAAGGGAAGTGCATGTCACCCGAATCGAGTACTGTCTCTGGTAAGGACGATAGAGATCTTAGCCAAGGTGTCCGTAGAGCCCAGGAGCCATTGTCTTCGTTTATACCTCAGCATGTGGTGGATACGGGTTATGTGAAAGAGAAAGAATTTTCTGAGAGGCAAAATCAGCCAAGATTGACAGCTTATAAAGAAAAGAACACGATCGAACCAAGGGATTGGAGAAAAAAACAAGAGTTACCCGGTGTTAAATCTAGAAAGCATAAGGAATGAATCCAATAAATCTCCAACACCACATTTGGAAGTGGATGTTGTGCAAGAAGATCAGAAGGATGCCTCAGTGGTTTTGAAGGTATCACGTGAAAGAAAGAGAGGGACTACATCAGAATCAACAAATCGTAAGAGCTTGCTTGCTGCAGCTTCTGTTGATCCCTCTGCCAAGGCATTGGAGAATTCTGATTTCCTTGATTCAGGTATAGTTAAAAGAAGATGATTGCACATGGAAGCATGCACGAATAAAGTATGGGCAACAAACTAGGAGGAGAAACTATTGCCCTCAAGCAAGAACACAGACAGGAAGAGGAAAATAACGCAGATTTGCAGCATATACATTTTTGCAACAAAAATGCTGCTGATATTCAAAGTTGTGAAGGGACCACTTTCTCATCCAGAGAGACCATTGAACTTTTGGGAAAACCTTTGAGTGTAACCAACACAAATTCACAGCAACCAGGACAAGAGAGAGATTTTGTTGTCCAAGGTGTGTTTGGTGGAGATACAAGTAGTAAGTTAGTATCGAATAGAAGCGCTGGTAGTGATATTGACTGGATGTCTGGCATAAAGTTGTCCACCATGAGTACACCGTCAAAGGAGACAATGGATTCTTATAGCAAGCAGGATGAACAATTTGTCATGCGTAAGGTAAATGCATTTAACAGGTGGCTAGCAGAAGGTTCACAGTCAGAAAATAGTATGGAAGCTGCTTCCTCAAAATGTTATGTTAGAAATAGGCACAAGCAAAGAAAGAAAAAGGAGGAAGCAGAGAAGCTCCACCAAAAGCGGATTAGAACTAAGGAAGATCTGCAGAGGAAACAAGATAAAATCAACCGCAAACACATGCCAATACGGGACAGAGCAGAAAAATTGTCTCCTCATTACCGGGAGAGCTCATTAATAGAGGAAGAAGCGGTGTATGATGAGGAATCAATAGAAACTGGAGAGTTTATTGGTATGGTAGAATATGATACTAAGTATTCCTTTGAAGTAGATAGTGATGTCAACTTTGACACAAACGATGAGGCAGAAATCAATATTTCTGTTGAATATGAGAAGGATTCTGCAAAGAACATTATCACACATGAGACAGATGAAACTGAAAATAATGATATTGATTATGAGGTAGAAAAGCGAATAGAGGAGCTAGAAAAGAGAATCATAGCAAAACGGGAAGCTGCAGGTTATGGAATTGGCAAAGGAAAGCATAAATCAAAACCAACAGGTTTTGGGTCAAAAGGATCAAGAGGTTCAAAGCAATCAAGGGTTAACAATTTGTTGGCAGTAAAACATGGGTTAGCAGATATGTAATCACTAATGTACTTGCTATGGACCAAAGAGAGGTGCTTCTGGCTACAAGTCGGCTTATACAAGCCGTGACAGATGCCATTTCTAGTAATGGATGGCTGAATCTTGCCGTTGTAGCTAAGATGATAAGTCAAATGGTCACTCAAGGTTCATGGGAGAATGATTCAGTTTCGCTTCAACTGCCTCACTTCACTAAAAACGTTGGGCATATCCTAGATTTTAGGGACCTGTCCCCTAGTCACTTTTTGACCGATCCTCCTTTCTCTTTCTAGTTTTGTCAGAAGTTGTACCGGTCCACTCTTTCCCCCCCCACTTTCTCGGCCATCATCTGTCAGCCAGTCCTTCCACTCCTCTGCCATTGTCCCCCCCCCCCCCCCCCCCCCCCCCCCCGTCCTTTCCCACTCTTCCCCTTCTGACATTCTGACCCCCACTCCTGTGGTCAATCCGTGTCCTCTTAACATTCATCAGGGCGTGTGTGGAAAAGGTTTTTTGGGAATCCTTACGTGCAAGAGGAGAACCCTTCCCACACTATATAAAAGTGATATTTCCTATCAAATAAAGGGGGGGCTGCTTGATTGTTGAAGAACAGTGGAGTTAGTTTTTTGCTCATTGATTATTCTGAAGATGAAGAGAAGCATCAGAGTGAGTGTGAGGTTTCTATAAGATTGGAGCAGATGAGAGCGAGCAGTAGTTCGGGAAAGAGGGCTTCTGTAGCCCTCCATCAGAGAGGTAAACATCGAGGAGGGAGCCTGTCCTTCTTAGAGAAAAGCAGTCTGAAGGAGTATGAGATCCGAGGAAGAGGAGGGGTGAGTTCCCTTTGTCGTAAAAAGCTGGAGGTGCGAAGTCCAGAGCAGGAAATACTATTTTTTGGTGTGGCAGTTTGCGCACAGACCGGGAGAGGGGGTGAAATACTCAGAATCAGGCGTTGCAATTGCTTCCATTTTTTGGAACTTCGAGGGGATGAGAGATCACAAAACGGTGACGAGAGGAGTGAGAGCATATTAAGCAAGTATTAAAGGAAGGAAAGTGCACAATCTGTGGAAAGGCAGAGCTTGGTTGTCCTGGGGGGGTTCTATTTCTTGAAGGAGAACATTTAGTATGTGAAGAAGACAACGGAGATAACAACCACGAAAGAGAAAGGACCCTTATGAACAAAGGCATCGTGGATATTCACCCCAGTTGATCACATCCGGCAATTACAGTCTTGCAGATTTCACATTTCATATGTGCAGGTTCTATTGATTTCACTCACATTAACTTCCTGAATTCTGTTGTTGTATTATCTTACTGTGTGGGCATACATAATTAAGATCAGTGTCATTACTTTCTGCATTGGGAGAAATAGCTTGAAACGAAGCATTGATGCGTGCATACTGTTCAACGACTTCTAGTGCATATATATTATCTTACCCTCTTTTACGTGAGTGTCCAAGGATAAAAAGGCCATGCTGCTTGCCTATTCAAAGTACTTCATAACTTATGTGAAAAAATGTTTTTCTCTTTTCCTCCCGTAGTAACATGGACTCTGTTAACTCTGAAGAACAAAGTGCAGAGGAGAAGATTAATGTCACTGTGTGGTTATTCATGCAGTTGTGTATGTATGTGACAGAGTAATATCAATGATTGGAAGGGGGAAAGAGAAGAGGTTGCAACGTTAATATCATAACGGGTGAAGTTGTATGTCTGGGGAGGTAACCCGGGTGAGCGAGCAAGAGGGAAGTTTGAACTGAGCCTATAAATTAGGAGTGTAAATGGGAATGTGTGCTTGGAAATTTTTGCTTGTACGCATGCACATGGGGACATAGAGGGAGTAGGTGGAATCCTTAGAGGAGTGTAAAGAAGATGTTTGTGATAATAGAAAGAAATAAGGGCACCAGATAGGAACAACTGAAGCACAATAGCAAACAAAAGAAGAGAAATTAAATTTCGCTACCAGAAGAAGAGGGAACTATCGATATTGAAGAGAGGGGAATTAGAAGGAAATTTTTTTGTGAATACGCAACGGATTATGAGGTGAAGTGTGAATGTATGTGTATGTGTCTGGTATGTCGGATTTTGCTTGCACGACTTGGTAAAAATGTGTGTTTGTAAGCTATGTGAATGTGATGACAAGGTGTGTGTGTGTGCTAGTAGGTTTGTGTTGGATTAAATGTGCATGTGTGTGGCGGTGTATGTGAGCGCAGGCGGGTGCGTAAATACGAGTGTTTTCATAAAGGTGTGTTTTCATAAGGGTGTAGTGGTTGTATGTACATTCGAGTGTTTGTCTATGTACATATGCAAGTATGTGTGTCTGATGGTGGGAGTACATGAGTGTCTAAACTTGGGGTTTTGCATAGTTGAATATTAGCGTATGTGTGTATGCAGTTGTGCATTTATGAAAAGTGTATTTTCGTGAGCATATGATTGTGTGGGTGTGCATTTCAGTGAGTCCGTGTGGTTAAGTGAGAGTAAGTAAGGGAGTGAGGTTAGGAGTGTGTGAGTGAGTTTGTGTGCTCGGTCCGGTATGTGAGTTAGTGAGAAATATGCAAGTAAAAGTGTATGTGTAGGATTATGTGATTGTATGGTTGAGAGTTAGTGAATGAGCAAGTTGGAGCACAGGAGTGAGAGTGTCTAATTGAAGGTGAATGTTTGATTGACTGCCTGTCTGATGGTGTGCTGAGTGTGCATGTACTTGATTTGTTATGTGTGTACGAGGAGAAGGGTGGAGTAAAGGAAGAGTCGGAGTAAAGGAGTGAATGTGCGTGTGTAAAGAACGAGGGCGAGAGGTTGTGAGCATCATGAATATATCGGTCTATGTGAGTGAGGATTTGAGAAGAATGTGAAAAATAGGGTAGGTGTTGACACTTGGAAAGTGTGAGGTATGAGTGTGTATGAGAGTGCGAGAGTAGGCTTAAGAGTTTGAGTATTTAAGTTGTGAACTTAAGGAAGTGAGTGAATATGTGAACTTGTCTACTTTCGAGTGTTTGAGTGCATGGAGTGTGTGGTAGAATAAGTTCTTGACTTTGAGTGTGTTTGAGTGAGACTGTTGGGGGTTGAGAGTGAAAGAGATTGTGTTTAATAGAGGGAGAAGAGAAGGGTTGAGAAATCGGAAAGAAGGAAGTGAGAAGACTTGGACTTAGGAAAATAGAGAGATTCTACTGAGGGTCAGAAATGTGAACCAAATTAGACGCAATTTAGGTTTGAGGGTAAAATAAACTTGGCAAGTTACGAGAAACAGAGCAGAGATAGCTAGATATAGGTGCAATTATTGCACATTTTACGGGTTTAAGACCCGATTCATCATACCTTCATCTTTTCTCTTGATAAGTAAACTTGCATCTACCTTTGAAATTTGATATCCAAGATCATTAAGATACTTCACAAGTCTATAATTCCAAGCTCTTGGAGCTTGATTTAATCCATAAAGTGGTCTTCTCAATCTGCAAACATAATTTGGATACTTGTAATCTGCAAACCCTTGAGGTTGCTCCATGTAGACTTCATCTAATATATATATCCATTTAAAAATGCATTCTTTATATCCAATTGACTCAATGTCCATCCTTTTGATGTTGCAATAGCAATAATTGTCCTTATGGTTGACATCTTTGCTACAGGACTAAATGTCTCATCATAATCTATGCCATGAGTTTGAGGATAGCCTTTAACCACCAATCTAGCTTTGTATCTGGCTATTCCTCCATCTGCATGCTTCTTTATTTTGTAAACCCATTTATTTCCAATTACTTTCTTACCATCAGGTTTTGGAACAAGTTCCCAAGTCTTGTTCTCTTCAAGTGCATTACACTCTTCATTCATTGCTTCTTCCCATTGTCTCTTACCTTTTGCTTCATCATAGCTTTGAGGTTCTTCATCTTCCTTAACCATGTAAGCATAGTTTTTTTGAGTCAAATAAGAAGTATCATAGGAATACCTTCCTGGTTGTTTCCTCAATCTGGTTGACCTTCTTGGTTCACACTCTTCATGTGAATCTGGATATACTTCTTCATCAAATCTAGGTACATCTTCATTTCTTCTATATGATCCAATCCTAAATGTGCTTGCTTGCATATGATCTTCATCTCCATCTACCTGCATGTGTGATTTACCTCTTTCACTTCTTCTTACCTCTTCTTCAAATGTTTCAAGATTACACTCTTTTTCTGCATACCAACTCTTCTATTCATCAAATGTCACATCTCTGGAAACAATAAATTGTTTTGTTAGAGGACTCCATAGTCTATAACCCATCTGCTTTTCATCATATCCAATAAACACATATTTTTCAACCTTTGGTTGAAGCTTATGTCTGAGTTATGATGGTACATAAGCATAGGCAATTGATCCAAACACCTTACAATGATTAAGTGTTGGTATCTTACCTCACCAAGCTTCATAAGGGGTCATTCCCTTTCGAGCTGCACATGGTAATCTATTCACAAGATATGTAGCTATATTTACAGTCTCTGCCCAAAGATAATTAGGGAAATTCTTTTCCTTGAACATTGCTCTAGCAAACTCAACCAAAGTTCTATTCCTCCTTTTGACCACCCCATTTTGTTGAGGTGTATACTTGCAAGTTATTTCTCTCTTGATACATGCATTCCAAAGATAATCATTGAATTCTTGGGAGAAGAATTCTCCCCCTCCATCAGACCTTAGCCTCTTGAGCTTTTGACCTATAACTCTCTCAGCATATACATGAAAATTTTTGAAGTTTCAAACACTTTTGATCTCTCCTTCAAAACATAAATGGTTATCCATCTTGTAGCATCATCAATAAAAAGAACATAATACCTAGAACCATTTATTGATCCTTCTTTTGTTGGTCCCCATACATCTGTATGAATGAGCTCTAGCAAACCATCATGTTTGAAACCTTTCTTCTAAAATGATAACCTGTGTGCCTTTCCCATCTGACAAGCTTCACATTAGTAGATCATATGTTGGCTTTTTACATTTGGTAGCGCTATCACAGATTGATTCTCCACCATGGTTTTAATTCCTTTTTCATTGAAGTGTCCTAACCTCTTATGCCAGAGGTCTAACTCTATAAGTACTTCATCACCATGTGTGATCAGGTCTTGACCAACATTCCCTTGCACTTTAAGAGTAAAAAGTCTACCTTCCTTCTTACCATAGACAATTTGATTGTATCCATCCTCTGGATCTTCAACAAATACTCCTTCATTTGTAAATCTGACTTGAAAACCTTTCTCTACTATTTGTCCCACACTAATCAGATTCTTTGGTATTGTTGGGACATACAAGACAATTGTTAGCAAATCAGCTCCACTCCTGCACTTCACTTTTCCAATTGAATGCACATTATGTTTTGGATTGTCACCTGTTTGTACTGTGTGACTTGAAATACCTTCTTCCAATTCTGATAACAATTCTATATTACCAGACAAGTGATTTGAACAACTAGAGTCAATATAGAATACCTTGAGATCCTCCTTCTTTGATGCACTTATTGAATTCATCCTCAATGTTGTACGGTTGTCATTCTGTGTATCATTTGCATAGTTATAATAGGTAGTGTTATAAGACTGATTCTGATTCTAATTTCTTCCACGACCTCTACCAAAACTTCTCTTGAATTTTTTCTTCCTCTTTGAAATTTATTATGAAACCTTCCACCTCTTCCTTTGCCATTATTACTTTGATTTTGATTTGATCCTTGTTGGTTATGCCAACAATCATAAGCTAGATGATTGCTCAATCCACAAATCCAGCATGTCTTCTTGTTATTATTCTAATTACCTCTACCTCTTCCATTTCCTCAACCTTTACCTCTGCCAATACCTCTTCCTCTTGCATAATTTTCTTGATTAGTCAGCTCTTCTTCATCGTTTGCTTTACCTTTCTCACTTTTCTTCTTATTCTTTGCATACATAGCAGAGTTGTGTCCTTTATCTCCATCTGACTTCAAATCTTGCTCAAATGCAAGCATCAGTCCAAGCAATTGATTTAATTCTGGTACATAATGGTTTAATGAATGTTCAGTTGAGAGTACAAAAGGTTTCCACCTTTCATCTCCTCTCAATCCTACAAGCAATTGTGCTATCGACCTATGATCTTCAATATCCTCATCAATAGATCCAAGGCTATCTACCAAGTCCTTCATCTTAGTGACATAATCACTAATGCTTTGACTTTGCTTCTTCTTAAATGTGGTAAACTCTTACCATAAGCTAGCCTTCTTAGCTTTAGTAGTGTTTTGGAAGTGATCTTCCAAAGCATTCCATATGTCTTAAGCTGTTTCTAAACCTCTGATATGTGGTAACAAATGATCTGTGATAGTGTTGTATATATGAGCCCTTGCATTGCATCTCTTTTCTGCCATAGCTTCAAAGCTTCTAGTTCTTCTTTCCTTGGTTGACTATCATCTTCAAATATAGGCTTTTATTCTTCACCTATCACATATACCATTAGATCCTTACTCATAAGTAAGGCTTCCATTCTCATTACCCAAGCAGGATAATTATCTTTGTCCAATTTGTCAATAGATACATGATCTACCATAGTCTTCTTGCTTCTGTTGCAACCTGTGAGTCTAAGGTTAAATTATGTTACCTTTTGTAGATATTTACCCTTGACAATAACTTTGAAGTGCTCCTATGATGTCTTTTCTTGTTGAACACCTCAGCTTTCACCTTTTCAATGAAAAACTCTTCAACTCCTCTTGTATCTACACCTCCTTTCACCCTTGAGGACCTTTCTGCTTTGATACCACTTGTTGGTGTAAGGAACACTAAAAGAACTAAGCTAAAGTGATATTAGAATTCCTCTATAACCATCATCATCTTAGCAACACTCTAAATTTGAAACCTTTATCACTAAACTTAGTGAAATTCAAAAATCCACTTTCTAGAAATCTACACCTTTTCTTCTAGCTTCAGATATGATCTGTATTAACTTGATTATTGCAAATTCTTTTGATCATTTGCTAATAGTTCTTAATAATGTTAAGAAACACATTCCAAGCAAAACTTTCAAGTGATAACTTCAAAATCTTCTGATTTCACTTCAACATTTGAACTATGTCTGAAATCTGAAAAATGACTTCATCAATTTGACATACCTTTACTGTTAGACTCAATTCTCTAAGTACACGTCCCGTTTTGCAAAGATCTTTTGATCAATTTTAGTTGAAGGTAGTAGTTTCAAAATGAGAGATCAAACCATGAAAAACTTTACACTGTACTGTGAGATCTGACCTTTAGAAGATCAGGGAAAAGTGTGCGAGAAAACTCATAACTGTCAACTAACTTTCACACTGATATGAAATCACTTAGAAATATCTATACAAGAGGGATTAGACCAAATCCTTCTACACAAACATGTGTTATCTATTAGAGAAGATGGGTACAAAATGGCTTGGCTGTTTTCTGCTCATAGCCATGGAAAACTCTCCTACTCTGAGTAGTTCTTCCTCAACATCTCTCTCAGAAAAACCCGAATTTTTCTCTACTCACTCAAGACTTACAAATCAAGTTATTCTATTTGTTTTTAACACAAAATTGACTTATATACATATGGTATACATACTCCTAGACTCCAACTTGTAATTCTTAGAAGTTCTATATCAAGATTAGACTTTAATTTTGTACTATATTACAAGTGTGAATTTTTCCCTTCACTTACGCTTGATTTTCTGAGTGCTTTGCTTTCACTTCTCTTTGTCTTTCTTCTTCCTTCATATACCTTCATGTCTTTATGTCTAGTTAGTGAGTGAAGCCTCAACACTATTTACAAGAATGGTACTTGGAATTTGGTACCTCTGCCAAAGGGAAGGAAAGCTTTACCGTGTAAATGGATATATAAGTTGAAATTCACATCGGAGAGTGTGGCTCCAAAGTATAAAGCATGAATGTTCATAAAGGTTTTGAGCAAGAACATGGTGTCCATTTCAAAGAAATCTTCTTTTGAGTGGTCAAGATGACTAAACTATGCATGCTGCTTGGATTCTTTGCAACAGAGGACTTAGAGCTAGCCCAAATGGATGTGAAAATTCCTTTTTGCATGGAGATCTTACAAATGAGATCTATATGGAACAACCAGAGGGTTATGTAGTTCATGGTAAAGAACTATAGTTTGTAAGCTAAAGAAGATGTTATGTGGACTTAAACGGTCCCCTAGACAATGGTACCAAAATCTTGATGCTTTTATGAAGTCTCAGGGCTATTTTCAAACCAATGAGGATCATTGTGTCTACACAAAGAGATGGTCAGATGGCATCATGATATGCTTGGTACTTTATGTCAATAATATGTTGATCATTGTGAAGTCCTCTAATGATTTTTCATTGCTCAAAAAGAAGTTGAGTGGGACATTTTATATGAAGGATTTGGGGGATTCCAAACATATTGTTGGCATGCACATTACTCGTGATAGGAGTAAAAGATGCATGTACTTGTCTCAAAGTTAGTACATATCCAAAGTACTTCACAAGTTATATATGCAAGGTGGCAAGGCATTGAGTACACCTTAACCACATATGTGAAATTGAGCAAGGATGATTGCCCCAAATCAGATGAAGAAAAGGAATTCATGACCAAAATTCCTTATCAATTTGCTACTGATGGTCTCATGTATGTTATGGTAGCTACGAGTCTAGACATTGCATTTCGAGTAGGACTTGTGAGGAGATATATGCCTAATCTTGGCAAGAACCATTGGTAAGTATTCAAGATGATTTTGAGATATCTGAGTGGCACTATGGACAAGTGTCTATTCTTAAGTAGAGGAAAGGCATCCGTTATTGGTTATAAAGATTTTGATTATATTGGTTGTGTAAATAATCAGATGTCTACATAAGGGTATATTTTTTACTTTGTTAGAGGTGCTATCTCTTGGAGATCTCGTCTTCAAGAATGTACACTTGTTTCCACTACAAAAGCAAAGTATGTTGTATCTAGTGAGGCATGTAAGAAAGCATTGTGGCTTTCTCATCTTGCTTGTAATATGGGTCTACCTCAATACTTACAAAATTCCATTCACATTTTGGATTAATTGCAGCATAAAACATCCTAGAACAATTTCCCAATTGTGCATCCTCAAAGATAAGTTGAGACTTCTCAATTTCAATTTCATTTTATTTTTGTTTGGGTGAAGATGCTACTTCTATTTCTCTATAAATTTCCAAGTTCACTTTTTCCTCCACCTTTGTGTTCTTTTTTTTCCCTTTCATTTTTTTTTCTTTCTTTTTCCCCATCTTAGATGAAGCAATTTTTTGAGTTTTTGAAATGTTTTTAGGATTTGTTTTGTTTTTATGTGTTTTCTTTTAATGTTTATGAGATGTGTAAATAATTCCTAACGGGATTCTTCTAACAAGAATCAAAAGGTATTTTTACAAGACATACATATGCTATACTCAAATTTGGAGAAGCCTATGTTATGTTCATAGCTACAGTTCATACAAATGTGCCTTAAGAAGAAGCATGTTTTTGGTAGAGGGATTTCCAATAAATGAGTGAGCTAATCATAAACAACATAGCACCCAATTTTGTAAATGGGGATGTTATTGAAAATATCATAAATACAAGAGTTCTTAACAATCTTATCATTAGAACATGTCCAAATCAAGAACCTTAATCATCATTTTGAGATCACTGTTCTATCACTCATAACTGTTTGATAATTTTATCCAAATAATTGGAATCTAATAAGCACACAACGTCTTTTAAAGAACACATGTTTAAAGAGAGCATTTCATTACTTCCTTGATTATTACAGGAAATAAGACCAAGACAAAAAATTAGGATGGAGATATGTCTCTTTATGTTTTTAGGTTGTTTATTTCAATCATTCATGACAATCAACCCATACAAAATTGAAGCCATACACCATTGGAGTG
>MU260792.1:5000-10000 GCA_020310875.1 Ceratopteris richardii
TGAAGCAGGATTTGCAGCATCAACTTGATCTTCTGATTGTATCCAGCCATCACATGCAACAGTGGTATCAGAGCAAATAAGGTAATCATGGGTGATGGTTTCCCTTCCTTCATTGACAAATTGGATAGAAATAATTACCAGGCTTGGTCATTGAGAATGAAGACCTATCTACAAGGGAGAAGCTTGTATGGATACATATCAGGAGATGAGGAGTTGCCCTCATTCAAAACCAGAGGCCTACCTACAAAAGATGAACATGAGAGACTCAACCAATGGTGTGCTAAAGATGCTTTGGCAAGGTCATATCTTCTAAACTCTATCTCTGATTTCCTTCTACCTCATGTAAGGAACTGTAAGACTTCCCAAGAGACTTGGGAAACCTTATCAACATACTTTTCATCAAGCACAAGGGCCAGAAAGAATCAGCTATGGATTGAGTTTACAACTCTTAGGAAGCAATCAAAACAATGTGTCTCAGATTTTGTCACCAAAGTCAAAGACATTGCAGATCAACTTGCAAGTGTTGGAGAAGAAATTGAGGAAGAGCAAATAGTCAGACAAGTGATCAATGGACTAAAGGCAGATGACAAGTGGGAGAGCTTTACCACTGCAATGGACTTATACATGGACATCCAAGCACCTGATCTAACAACTCTGATTGGACAACTCTTTACACATGAAGCAAAGATCACAAAGAATGGAGAGCAATCAAAAGGTAACAATCCCTCTGCCCTATATACTGATAAGAAGTCTAAAGACAAGGGTAAAAGCAAGAAGATTGATGAAGAAGGCTCTACCTCTCAAGCAAACTATGCAGGGAGAGGTAGATCATCTAGAGGTAGGGGCAGAGGAGGTAAGTCAGGTAGGGGGAGACCCTACAATCAATCTCCATGCAATATTTGTGGCTTGTCTAACCATACTACAGATGAATGCTACAAAAACTACAAGAACCAAAGAGGAAGAGGTCACCAAAGAGGAGGATACTCTCAAGGCAGAGGCAGATTCAATCAATCTCAAGGCTACCATGGCTACAACAATAATTACAACAATAACTACAATCACAATAGCAATTATCAAGGTGGATACAGGAACAGGAAGGATTACAACAATTATGCAGAGGATCAAGATGATTCCTTGTTGATTATGAACATGACATCTAAATCAGGTATCAATGATGATCATTTGTTCTATATTGATTCAGGTTGCTCTAACCATGTAGCTGGGAATGTTGCCTTACTCTCTGATTTGGAAGAACCTAAAGGCAAGCACCAAGTGCAGACAGGTGATGACACTAAACATTCAGTGGTTAAAGTAGGCAATGTCAAAACAAGTGATGGTAATCAGAATTTACTAAGCAGAGTGTTGTATGTTCCAACAATCACCAAGAATCTGATGAGTGTAGGTCAGATTGTTGAAAAAGGTCTACAGGTTAGGTTCACTCAACATGGTGCATATGTGGAGGATCCAAGACATGGATTCAGAAGGATAGCCAAGGGAGAGAAATCAGGTAGATTATTTACCTTTGAACTTGAAGACACTAAGAATATTGCTTTGTACAACTATAAGGACCAAACCCTATCAGAATTGGAGATGTGGCACAAAAGATTAGGTCACATTGGAGAGAGGACCATAAAACAAATGAGCAGGGATCAATGTGTGCTTGGGATACCTAATGTATCCAAGCAACACATGATATACAAGTGTGGGGCTTGTCAATTTGGTAAGTCACACAGATTGCCATATACCAAAAAAGGTTTTATGCATGAAGATTACTTGGAATTGGTGCATACAGATGTTTGGGGACCAAGCAAGGAGCCATCCATATCTGGATCAAGGTACTATGTGTCCTTTATTGACGACTATAGCAGATGGACTGTCTTGTACTTCATGAAACATAAAGATGAAGTATTTAATTGTTTCAAAAGGTATCTTGCATTAGTTGAGAATCAAACAGGTAAACATTTGAAGAGGCTAAGGTCAGATGGTGGTGGAGAATACTTCTCCAATGACTTTGAAGATTTCTTGCAGGAAAGAGGCATCAAGAGGGAGATCACTACAAGGTACTCACCTGAACAAAATGGGGTAGCTGAAAGAAGGAATAGACTCATTGTAGAGACAGCTAGGTCTATGCTTAATGAGAAAAAATTACCAAATTATCTTTGGGCAGAGAGTGTATCTACTGCCACATACTTAATTAACAAGTTGCCATCAAAGACTCTTGATGGAATGACACCCTATGAGGCTTGGCATGGTAAGAGACCATTTCTGGATCATTGCAAAATCTTTGGGTGTGTTGCATATGTGCATATTCCCTCATAGGTAAGGGGAAAGCTAGACCCTAAGGCTGAAAAGTGTATTTTCATTGGTTATGATTTGAATCAGAAAGGATACAGGTTCTATAATCCCTCAAACAAAGGCTTCAAGGTAAGCAGAGATGTCATCTTTGATGAAAATGATTCATGGTATGAAAATGAGTGCAGGAAAGTTAGCCTACCTTATGATATGGAAGAAGACTTTCCAAAACTTATCAGGCAAGAACCAACTCAGAAAGAGGACACAAGTTCAGATGATGAAGACACCATCAACATTGAAGAATTCAAGGCTTGGAAATCCAAAGGAAAGATGAAGATGAAGCAACTAGAAGATAATCCAGAATCCTCAACTCAAGCTATGAGGAGATCTCAAAGAGAAAAGAAAAAACCAATTAGGTATGGGTATGACACTTCACTTGTAACCAAGCACTCTGTATATCTTGCAAAGGATATCTTGAATGAAGAACCAGGTACATTTGAAGAAGCAATTACTAAACCAGAATGGAAGGAAGCAATGGATGAAGAAATGGAGGCTCTCAAGGAGAGTGATACTTGGGACTTAGTACCCAAGAAGGACTCCATGAAGGTGATAGGATCCAGATGGATCTACAAACTCAAGAGGAACTCAGATGGTACTATAAACAGGTATAAAGCTAGGTTGGTAGCCAAGGGTTTTGCACAAACCCAAGGCATTGATTATGAGGAGACATTTTCTCCTGTGGCCAAGATGCCAACTATCAGAATTATGGTGAGTGTAGCTGCATCCAAGAATTGGAACATGTACCAATTGGATGTGAAGAATGCATTCTTGAATGGATGGATATCTGAAGAAGTCTACATGTCACAACCACCTGGCTATGAAGATCCCAATAAGGTAAATCATGTTTGTAAATTGAACAAGGCTCTGTATGGATTGAAGTAGGCACCTAGAGCATGGAATTACAGGTTGACAACCTATCTCTTGGATCAAGGATTTGTGATGAGTAAAGCAGACACTTCATTGTTTATAAAGAAGAACAATTCAGAGGTAATATACTTGTGTGTCTATGTTGATGACATCATTATTACAGGTAATGATGTGAATGGGATAAGACACATCAAAGGTCAAATGATGAAGGAATTCAAGATCAATGATCTTGGATTATTGAAGTACTTTCTAGGACTTGAATTGGTCTACACAAACTCAGGTATATTTATTACTCAGAAGAAGTACATTCAGGACATGGTCAAGAAGTTTAATTTGCAGGAAGCTAAAGTCTCAAACATTCCTATGGAGGTCAACCACAAACTCAGTGCACATGAAGGAGAAGAACTCAAGGATATTACAGGTTACCAAAGTTTGGTAGGTAGTCTTAATTATGCTACCTTAACCAGGATTGATATATCATATGGTGTTAGTGTACTTAGCCAATTTATGCATAAGCCAAGAGTACCACATTTGGAGGCAGCCAAGAAGATAGTAAAGTACCTAAAGGGAACACAAAATCATGGTTTGTACTTTCCATATTCATCAGACATTGATATCAAAGTATACTCAGATGCAGATTGGGCAGGTTGCAAGGATGACAGGAGGAGTACATCTGGTTACATATGCTTTGCAGGTGATAAACCAATTTCTTGGTCATCCAAGAAACAACCCACAGTATCCCTATCATCTACTGAGGCAGAGTACAGAGGGCTAGCCAATGCCACTCAAGAAGCAATATGGTTGAAGCTATTATATTCAGAATTGGGCCTATACACAAGGCCACCAATCATATTTGGTGATAACACAAGTTCACTTCACCTAGCAGCTAATCCAGTTTATCATGCTAGGACAAAACACATAGAGGTTCATTACCACTATGTGAGGGAGAAATTACTTAGCAAAGAAATCCAATTATCATATGTATCTACTAATATACAATGTGCAGATTTGCTTACAAAAGCTCTAGATGGGAGCAAGCTATGCAGGTTTAAATCCATGATTGGATTACAGGATATCATTGAAGACTAAAGATGAAGACTCAAGCAAGTGTTTGGCTTGAGGGGGAGCTGTTGGTGCAAACAAGCCTTAACACTTGGCTTTGTCTTGTACCTTGAAGACTCAACATAAGGATTGGACATAGATTGCTTAGCATTGAATATCAACATTGAAGGTTTTGCAAGAGTTTGGATTAATTCATTTGAAGGAAGACCATAGGAACACATGCCTATGCTTAGTTACCTTTTACTTCATGTAAAAGTCAATATGACTTCATGTAATTACACCTACCTTCAAAAGTCGTGGAATTTGGAAGGTATGAATGGAGAGAATATCTCCATATGTTTAGTTGAGAGATTTGAGGGAGCCTACATTTGAATTTGAAATTCAAACTCTCTTCAAACTCCTATAAAAGACTGTGTAAAAGTCGCGGGGGTGTGACACTCTTCCCGAGGCAAATCCAAGCAAATTATTGAGTGTGTGAGAGCTACTCTTTAGCCTACACCTCTGAGTACCATTGGACATCACTCTACATGCCAATGGGAATGTACATTTGATAGATTCAATACATATACTCATAGTCATTATCTCTGTTTTCTCTGAGTGACCATCTTCAAGTCTGTCAACTTCAACAGGGCATATCTCAAGATCTACTGAACCAAATTTGATGATTCAAAGCTCATTGGAACCAGCTCAATACATTCTACAACACTACAAAATTTCAA
>MU260792.1:17500-47500 GCA_020310875.1 Ceratopteris richardii
TAGGTACAGATGAGAAAGGCATACAAAGTCTTAAGAAGCAAATGGAGAAAGAGTTCAAGATTAGTGATTTGGGAGACTTGTCATATGTCCTTGGCATGGAGATTTCATATACCGAGCATGGAGTATATGTGACTCAAGAAAGGTATTTGAAGAACTTGCTAATCAAGTTTAAAATGGAAGATTGCAGGGTAGCACCTACTCCAATGGAGGTGAATCACAAATTGAGCAGATATGGAGGAGAAGAATTCAATGACATGAAGCTATATCAAAGTCTGGTTGCTAGTTTAATCTATGCTACATTAACTAGGCCTGATTTGTCATATGCAGTTGGAGTGTTGTCTCAATTCATGCATTGTCCTAAGAAAGAACATTGGATTGCAGGACAAAGGGTGCTAAAATACATTAAGGGTACACTCAAAGAAGGTTTGTATTATGGATTCACATGAGATATAAACATCAAGATATATAGTGATACAGATTGGGCACGTAATCTTGATGATAGGAGATCAACCTATGGATATCTATGTTATGTGGGAGATAAGTTAATCTCTTGGTGTTCTAAGAAGCAACATACAGTTGCTTTGTCATCCACAAAAGTAGAGTATAAAGGTATGGTTGAAGCTGCAAAAGAGGTTATATGGTTGAAGAATCTCATGAAGAGTTTTGACATCATTTAGAGTACACCCACTATTCACGGAGATAATATGAGTTCATTGTATCTAGATGCTAACCCTGTGTTTCATGCCAGGACTAAACATATTGAGATCCAATATCACTTCTTAAGAGAGAAGGTGATTGATAAAGAAATTGAAGTCATACATACTTCAACAAAAGATCAGATTGCAGACATGTTAACCAAAAGCTTGGATGGACCTAAGTTACAAAGGTTCAAAGACATGGTAGGTATAAAGAAGATGGAGAAAATCACAATTGATGATTAAAAGGGAGCTGTTGGTGCAGAACAATCAACAATTGGTGATTTGGGCAAGAATTGAAGACAAAGAATAAAGCAAAGTTCAATATATGAGGGTTGAGGATGAGTACATGATCAGAAGATGAAGACTTGTATATACATGTACATTAAACTTTTAATTAGTGGAATGATAAGTTTAGAAGTCATTAGAGACTTGAAAAAGTGAGAAGAACTTGATGTATCTCTCAGATGTAAGATTTTTCAGAATAGAAGAAAGTTGCACCTCAAACTTTTGCATAATGCTCCTTCTGTGTTTATCTTCTTGATGAATGCTTTTACAATGTATTGAACACCTCTCATTTATCTTTGATCACATATATGGTGATCCATCTGGTAGCATCATCAACATAAATCAAATAATATCTTGAAACATTAATCCTAAAGTCTTTTCATGGTCCCCACACATCTGTATGTACCAATTCAAGCTTCTCTGAATACATGAAACCATGCTTATTATATGATTGCTTATGAGCCTTACCTAATTGACATGCTTCACATCTGTATGTCATGTGTTGACCTGCAACATTAGGTAATCCAAGCATTGACACCATTATTGATCATATCCTTAATACTTCTTTCATTGAAATGTCCAACCCTTCTATGTCAAAGATCTAACTCAAAGATCTTATGTCCTCCATAAGTGAATAAGGCATGAACAACATTGCCTTGAATCTTCAATGTGAATAGCCTTCCTTCTTTCTTTCCTAAAACAATTTGTTTATACCCATTGCTAGATCTTCCAAAAAACTTCATCATTAGTGAACCTTACCTCATAACATTTCTCTATAATTTTCCCTACACTTATCAGATTCTTTGGAATTGTAGGAACATACAAAACCTTACTCAAAAGAGTGCTTCCATCCTTGGCCTTTACTGATCCAATGGACTTCACATTATGCTTTGTATTATCACGTTTTTGAACTATATGATTAGTTACCTTATTCTCCAAATCAGTCATCAAAGCTATGTTGCCACTCAGGTGATTGCTACACCCTGAGTCAATGTAGAAGACTCTTTGATCTTCACTTTGTCTTTCACAAGTTGCATTCATAATCAAGGGTGAATCCTCTTTCTGATCTAAAGCATAGTTGTAGTAGGTATTATTGTAGGATTGACTTTGAAAGCCTCTACCTACATTTCTTCCAAATAACCTCTACTACCTCTACCTCTGAAATTACCTCTCTGATTTCTATTACCTCTTCCTACTCCACCATTCTGATTATTATGCCAACATTCATGAGCTAAATTATTAGTCTTACCACAAATCCAACAAACTCTGACACCATCTTTATTATTCTTGCCTCTTCCTCCTCCGTTGCCACCACCTCTTCCTCTTAAGAAGTTATCTTGGCTAGTTGTGCCTTCATCTTCATTCAATTGTTGCTTGCCTTTGTTAATCTTCTTCTTATCCTTTGAATACATTGCTTGAATTGTACTTTTATCAACATCACCTTTGACATCCTGCTCAAAGGTTAACACATGTCCCAGCAATTGATTCAAATCAGGAGTGAAATGATCTGGTGACAATTCAGTGGATAGAATGAAAGGCTTCCACTTCTCATCTCCTCTCAAACCTATGAGAATCTATCTTACCAATTTATTCTCTTCAATATCTTCATCAATTGCTCCTAATGCATCTGCAATGTCCTTCATCCTAGATAGATAGATAGATAGATTTATTGATAGATAGATAGATAGATAGATAGATAGATAGATAGATAGATAGATAGATAGATAGATAGATAGATAGATAGATCAATAGATAGATAGATAGATAGATAGATAGATAGATAGATAGATAGATAGATAGATAGATAGATAGATAGATAGATAGATAGATAGATAGATAGATAGATAGATAGATAGATAGATAGATAGATAGATAGACAGATAGATAGATAGATAGATAGATAGATAGATAGATAGATAGATAGATAGATAGATAGATAGATAGATAGATAGATAGATAGATAGATAGACAGATAGATAGATAGATAGATAGATAAACAGATAGATAGATAGATAGATAGATAGATAGATAGATAGATAGATAGACAGACAGACACATAGATAGACAGACAGACAGACAGATAGATAGATAGATAGATAGATAGATAGATAGATAGATAGATAGATAGATAGATAGATAGATAGATAGATAGATAGATAGATAGATAGATAGATAGATAGATAGATAGATAGATAGATAGATAGATAGATAGATAGATAGATAGATAGATAGATAGATACCCAGTTCTAAAGCGTGTTGATTATTCCAGTTAGAAGTCTATCATTTTGACTATTGATACCAATCCTATTGGTATAGGTTGGGTCATAGGACAAGATGATGATGAGAGGTAGAGATATGCAGTTCGCTTTGGTGTGGAGATTTTGCATGACACGCAAAGAAAATATCCATAGATCAAGAGAGAGATATGGGGATCGATGACTGCTTTAAGAACTCATAAAGAGTATTTCATTCGAGGGACTTCTGAGTAACTAAGAAAAAATGATGTGCAACATGCATAATAGACCTGTCTTGTCTGAAATGACCTTCTTGCAACAAGCTTGAGAGTAAATCCTCAAATATTAAGGAATTTGGATTTCCTTTCATCATCAATCAAAGAGTAGAGGCAAATTCTGATATGAATTTAGAAGACCATTAAGAACAGTCTACACAAGTGAACTATCTAATGAGACTTCATCAGCATAAATCAATTGTTTCTTCAAATATTTCATTTTTGTCAAAAAATTATCCATCAAATCTCATTCATTCATATGCTCACTCTCCAACGTTTTTTGAGGTAAGAAACATGAGCCTCATTTCTTACCTGGTATAAAGTGGTAAGTGTATCCCACACATCCTTTGTTGCCTTGCAAGAGTGAAAACGAGGGATATGGCACGTTTGATGGGCAAGGCTATCAATGCATGTACCTGAGCATCTCTACCATCCCGTCGAAGTGCTCTAGAGAAGGTGCAACAGGAATCATAGCATGAACAAGAATATGAAGATCATAATCAACAACGCCATTTGCATCACCTTCAATAATTGTATTCGCTGGTGTACCGTGCACAATATTCCACAATCCTTTTGTTAGCAATACATGATACATCATATATGGCCACAACAAGTAATTGGTACGGTCCAACTTGTCCTCAATAGCCACCATACAGAATACATCATTATTTTCATCCATGGCTATTGAGTAAATACCCTGATGCAAAACAATGATTGTATTTCAAAAAAATTGAATAGAACCACCCTGATGAGCCCTACTAAACTTGTACCACACTTTGAGATGCTTGTATTGTCAAACCAAAACCTGTATATATGTTTGGCACAAAAGGAAGAAATTGTCTGCATAGGCACGTAATAGTGCATTCCAAGGCTGAAATGAGCTTAGAATCAAATTTCAACATGTTTGGCACGGTTCATACAATTATTGGTCATCAGACATAGAATGTGAAGGGATATATGCACGCATGTCAAGATAATGGAGAGAGGGTGCATATATTTTCATTAATCAAAAGGCATACATATATGAGGTTGTTTAGCAGGGATTCACACCCTTTCGTATCTCCTTTCTCTCACCCTTAAAATAATCCTTAGAGTAGTGAGTTTATTCCGTCAACCCAAACCACTTTATTATGCAAATGCAAATATACCACCTAACACTAGCACGCATGGTGGATCCGAACCCACACATGATATACCAATCTTAGGCTTTCTAAATGTTTCTACCCTATGAAACATTATCCACCAACCAAAGTGCACGGCCCAAATCCATGGTATGGAAGGTGAAACAATGCCCATACATTTCCATACAAATTACATTTCCATACGGCAAAAAGTAGTTGGGTGATTCCTCATCATATACAATCTTTGTAAAGGGTGAGAGAATACATTTTGAGATACATCAAGAACCATTTCATGGTATACAAAATATGAATTTGACTCCATAAGAGTGATTCATACAATGTAATAAGAATCTAAATGCTTTGTTTAGAATCTTCAATCTTCACTTTATCATGCTCAACATGCTCCATATCATCATGCTCCGTTTATACTTCACTTTTCTTCAAAATTTGGAACTACACATGAATTTGCTCAACATCATCAATAAAAATACTCCATATCAATTTATCTTTGTGGCAACCTATAATATGCACAAATAAGAAAACATATCCACCAAACATAAACATCATTAGTACCGAAGGGAATGATCCAATCACAAAACTCCATAGCACAGCAATGAGATAACTCACATAAAGAATGAGAACATGGATCAATACTCATCATATCCATCCCATATGCATCTACCCAATCAGGAATCAAATAAAGAGTGCCACACTTCAAAGTTACCCCTTTTGTGATATGCTTTGGAAACCTATTCATGCTTTCCTTATGAGGTGATTTTCCTTCATAAGTGAAATAAAACTGAAACAAAAAGTGAATTGGGCAGCTAGGATGTTCCATGAATGAAAAAAAAATTTTTCCACAATCCTCAATCAAATTAACTATATGTGTGCTGACATAAATAATGCTTTTCTCCTCATTCTCTTCATTACTATGCATCAAAAAGGTGGAAAAAATATCATTATCTTTATCTTCTTCATCATCACACCCCTTATATGCATCAAACATGGATGTGGTAGCATCATACAATACGAAATCATGCTTATATATGGCTGCCATATGTAGTTGTGCATTATCAATGCATTCCTTTTCATTCAAATCATCATCATCATAATAAGCATCAAAGATAGGTAGAGAATTGGCCTTTGCATCATGCAATATGACAATGTTATCATTATCGTAAGTATCAAAAATTGGTGGAGCATCAAAATTACATAATGTACCAATATGTGTGTTTTGATTTTCACTAAATAGTGTTAAAATATGAGCAAGTGCATCTTCTTTTCCATCATCCACATGCAATGAATCAATGTATGAGTTGTTGATATATTTAGGTAGTGATGTGCGTGTACACACTAGGACCGCCGTAGACACTTTTTTCCCTCTTTAGGAGGTTTTTTTCTCCTGTCTTGTATATATGCCTATTGCCCTAATGGGCTACTTATCTTTGTACATTCTCTAGTAATACATTCATTATTGTGTGTTGTGCTCCAAGCTTCTTCTTCTTCCTTGTGCTGTTTGCATGCTTCTACAGACGTTTAATTCCAACAATCCGTATCAGAGCAGGTCGTCGCTTCATCTAGGGTGTCGTCAACACCTCTCCAATTGCAGTCTCAAAATTGCACGAGTTTTGGTGAGCATACTCAGCGTGTTTCCGATATCAAAAAGGCTTCGCTCTTTGGTGCCGAAATCACGATCTGAGCTCGTTTCGGCCTTCGAACACATTATCATAGCGCTTATGTAGGCTATTTTATCTTTTTGTGCCAAAGGTATATACCAGTTTTGGTTTGCCAATATAAGCGTCTCAAAGTTTGCTATAGGTTTAGCATAATTTGTCTGGGCAGTTCTGTTCAACTTTTTGAGATACAGTCAATTTTTCGCATCAAGGTATTTTAGTCACCGGCCATGGCTGAAAGCAGTGATGTATTTTGTATGTTGGTTGTTGAGGATAAGTTAGATGGTACCAACTACCCATTGCGGGCTTATATATTGCGACATGTATTGGTTGCAAAAGGACTGTGGAACATTGTGGAGGGTATTGAAAAACGTCCTATCACACCTGCAACTGTTACAACTACAGGTATGGAGAAGATGTCGAAGATGATGATATTCTGTATATTCATGTTCGTGCTATGATTTTCGCTGCACCTACTGTAGAGCAAATTCGTTGGGATGGCAAAGATGCCCAGGCACATGCGTTGATAGCTTTGTCTGTCAAACGTGCCATTATTCCTCACATACGCTCTTGTAGAATAGCTAAGGATGCTTGGGATACACTTATCACATTGTACCAAGCTAGGAATGAGGCTCGTGTTGCTTACCTCCGAAAATAGTTGGAGAGCAAGCACATGAATCAAGGTGATTCTATGGACAGCTTTCTAACAAAGATCAAAGACTTAAAGGAATAGTTGATTTCTCTTGATGAGGTTATACCAGATAGCTCACTTGTGCAGACCGTTCTGAATGGTCTTCCTGATTCATATCAAAGTTTTGCTTCTACTCTTTGGTTCATGATCAAAGGCAATCCAAATGCCTTGTCATTTGAGGAATTAGTCTCTGCCCTGTTGGAGGAAGATCAGTCCAGGCAGAACAGGTCCATTATGCAAGTTGCAAATCAAGCATTCCTCGCTAGTCAGAAGGGCAAAGGAAAATGGAGCTCTTCAACTAGTAAGCAGAAATCTGCTATTCTGCATAATCGAAGAGGGAAGACAAAGATGAAAAGAAATCAGAAAAGCAGAAATTGTTCTGCAAGTACTGTAAAGGAAATGATCATATCATAAAGAACTGTCCAAAACTCGCTGCTAAAGAGGAAAAGAAGAAAGAGGTTGGAATGGTTGTTGTAGAGGCCTCTACACCAAAAATAGAGTTTGCTAATCTTGTGCAGGAAGAAGAATGGGCATTTACTACCGTTTGCAGTTTTGACCCATCTTCTCATGAGCAGTGCATGCCTACAGTAGACTCAAATGTTTTCTTTGACAGTGGGGACCGAACATACTACCTCGTAGTGCAGTTTCTTCTCTTCACTCGAGACTGCCCCTATAGGGAATACTGTTACATGCGCCAACAACGCCTCTTATCATGTTATGAGAGTTGATAAGATCATTTTGACTACTACTGATGGTAGTTCTTTCACTTTGTCAGATGCTTTATTTGTGCCAAGGATCAAGAAGAACTTGTTATCAGTTTTTGCATTAGCCAAGATTGGCTTGGTTATGAAATTTGTTGATGACAGGTGTACAGTTCATGATCTGTCAAATGGCGATGTGATTATTGCTTCTGGCATTTTATGTCATGGGATGTATAAGCTCATGGACTATGAAAGATCTGTGAATGATTCGGCATGTGCAGTATATGATTCTCAGGCAATATCAAATGCAAAGCTTTGGCATGCATGCTTTGTTCATCTGAATTTTGCTAGTTTGCTATGCGTGCAAAAATCTGAAATGGTGTCCTCTTTGCCCAAACTTCAGGCACCTGGAAAACATGTTTGTGAAGGCTGTATTTTGGGCAAAATGTAGCATTCCTCATTTCCAAAAGATGGTTCACTTTGGGCTACTTAGAAATTGCAACTTGTACATAATGATGTTTGTGGTCCTATGCAGACACCTTCTTTTGGAAATTATCTTTACTTCGTGACTTTCATTGATGATTTTTCAAGGCATGCATGCGTATATCCATTGAAGGCAAAGTCCAAAGTGTTCATGTGCTTCAAACAGTTTTTGGTTTTGGCTGAAAATCTGTCAGCATGTAAAATGGGCACCCTCCATTGTGATCGAGGGGGGCAATATATGTCTTCTGATTTTAATGCATTTCTGGTTGAACGTGGGATAAAACACCAGTGTACAGTGCTCTATGCACCTCAATAGAATGGAGTTGCTAAACGAAAGAACAGGTCACTCATGGAGATGGCGAGGTGTATGGACAAGAGTTAGGCTTTACCACATAGTTTCTGGCTTGAGGCTGTCATGTATGCAGCATATGTACTTAAGAAGTGTCCCACAAAAGCACTGCAGCTATCACTCCATATGAGGCTTGGCATGATCGCAAGCCATCTGTTGCTCATCTGCGTGTTTTTGGTTGTCTGGCATATGCTTTAGTGCCTGAACAACATCGTAGAAAATTAGATGATAAAGCAGCAAAATGTATTTTTGTTGGGTACAGTTATGAAAGTAAAGGCAATCGTGTGTATCATCCATAGACTACATGCATTCTGGTTAGCCGAGATGTTCTTTTTGTGGAAGATGCTATTCAGACAATTGCTTTCATGTACTAAGGAGACATTTGTTAGCTCCAAAGACATATACGATACTTTGTTACCTCTTTTTACATGTGGAAAGTCTAGTGTCGGTCCTAATGAGGCACCTTCTCAGCCTTTGTAGGTTTTAGGTGATGATGTAGATCATTCCATTTCTGATGCAGATTTACATGATGCACTTGTTGATGAGAGAGCTGATATTGAAGAGGCAAAAACTATGGCAAAATGGATGGTGCAGACTTTGTGTGATAGCAAATTAGATGCATCTCTGTCATATCATACTCATTCAAGCTCGCATAGTGCCTCGTTTGCATCAGATTGCTATGCTATGGCTGCATCTAGTCTCTATGATGAGAATGAGCCTGTTTCGTTTGATGAAGCACAAAATTCAAAAAATTGGATGGCTTCTATGCAATCTAAATATGATACTATAATGAAGAATGGTACTTGGTCTTTGCGTGACTTGCCTCCTGGCAAGAAGGCCATTGGCACTAAGTGGGTTTACAAGCTGAAGCGTAAGCCTGATGGAACAGTTGACAGGTATAAGGCTAGGCTTGTTGCAAAGGGTTATGCACAAGAAAGAGGCATTGATTTTGATGAGATCTTTGCACCTATATATCGTATGCCTACCGTTCGGAGCATCTGTGCACTTGCAGCCCATCATGGTTGGAATGTACATCAGCTGGACATTAAAACAGCATTTCTGAATGGTGACTTTCATGAAGAAGTGTATGTTTTTCAGCCCCGTGGCTTTGTGCAGAAAGGGCATGAAAACGAGGTGTGCAAGTTAAAGAAGACATTATATGGTTTAAAACAAGCACCACATGCTTGGTATGAGAAGATACATGCCTATCTGATTGCATATGGTTTTGAGAACAGTCCAACTGAAATCACCTTATATGTTAAGCGTGCTAATGATGTGCTTCTGATCATTGTTCTCTATGTTGATGACATGCTGCTCACTGGTCCTATTGAGAAGAATGTTGCTGATTTTAAGGTTGATTTGCATGCCTCATTTCATATGTCTGATTTGGGGCATTTGCATCATTATTTGGGCATTTAATTTATGCACATTGATGGTGGAATGGCTTTGTGACAAACGAAATATATTGATACATTATTGTAGCATTTGGGCCTTGAAGACTGTAAACCTATTGCCACGCCTATGGAGACAGGTTTACGACTGAGTCTTCATGATGCTGGAGATGCATTTGATGTTGTTCTCTATCAGCAGGCTGTTGGATGCTTGATTTACTTATTCATTACTCGGCCAGATGTTCAGTTTGTTGTCTCACAGATGAGCAGGTTTATGCATTGCCACGAGTCAAGCATTGGCAGGCGGCTAAGCGCATCTTTCGCTACTTGAGTGGTACTGGGCTACTTAGGTTGTTTTATCCCAAGGGGGGATCACTACCGCCAGATTTGCATGCTTTTTTATGACTCTAATTGGGCTAGTTGCTATGACACTCGTGTGTCCACTAGTGGCTTTTGCTTCATGCTTTGTAGCTCATGTATATCTTGGTTGAGCAAGAAGCAGCCTACTGTGGCCACTTCCAGTTGTGAGGCTGAGTATAGGGAAGCTTTCACAACAACTGTTCAGTGTGTGTGGCTCAGATGCCTTATGGCTGATTTGGGTGTTGGTCAATCTTCTGCCACCACCATCTTCATTGACAATTAGAGTGCATTGGCAGTTGCAAGGAACCCTGTGTTCCATCCTTGCACTAAGCACATTGACGTGCATTATCATTATGTCAAGGAGAGGTTCTCTGATGGGGAGATCAGCTTGGCATATGTGCCCACGCAAGAGAACATTGCAGACCTTTTCACGAAGGCTCTGCCTAGGGGGAAGTTTGAAGCTTTCCACAAAGCTTTGGGCTTACTTCCTTTTGTGGAGTGATTTCCACATAGCTTGGCACTTCCTTATACATGAGTGACAGCTCCTTGTTCACCGCATCACTCCCAGGGGAGATTTGTCGATATATTTAGGTAGTGATGTGTGTGAACACACTAGGATCGCCGGGGCACTTTTTTCCCTCTTTAGGAGGTTTTTTTCCCCCGGCTTGTATATACGTCTATTGCCCTAATGGGCTACTTATCTTTGCACATTCTCTAGAAATACATTCAGTATTGTGTGTTGCGCTCCAAGCTTCTTCTTCTTCCTTGTGTTGTTCGCGTGCTTCCGTAGACGTCTAACTCCAACATGAGTGTAGTTCATCTTTTTCTTTACAATAAGCATCAAAATGTGGAGCAAGATTATTATGTATCTCATCATCATACATCATAGTGTTTGTTGTAGAGAATTCATTTGTTTGCATATCATGTGTACATTCTTCATTATGTTCAATATCATGATCATCCAAATTCATATCATTTGCATGCATATCATCACCAATCGATACCATAGTATGAGTATGCTCGTCAATAAAATTGCTTTTAGAATCAATTTTCTCATGCAATGAACCAACATTAGAGCAATATGTAGAATTCTCACACAATTCATCATCTTCCTTTGTTTCTTCCTTTAATGCATGTGCATTTACTAATGTATCCTCATGTTTATCTTTTCCATTATTTTGGTATTTGAGGGTCTTATGCATATATGAATCAATTTTTTCATTCTTTCTAATATTCACTCTAAGTTCAAATATCATTTATAATGTAGGTAGTGTGTTTTATTATTTCTTGCAATTCCCCATAACTCTCAATAAATCTATCCAACAACCTTGGTGGCATGCATGGATAATCCCATAATGATGGATTAGCTTCATATTCTTCCCTTTTCATTTCCAAAGCACTTTTACATAAACCCCATAGCAAAGTGTTGTTCCATTTTTGCAACCAAAACTAATTGCTTGCCAAAGTGTGGCGCATGCAACTTCAAATTCCCTTTTAGCACACAATGGTTTACATCCATCCAAACATGAATTGATTGGACCCCAAAAACATGCATCAATTAAATGACCTTTACTATGGCACAAAAGGAAATCCTTCATAAATTTATGGTCATGCGTATTTCAATTATGTGTGTTGTCCATGTTACAACCTAATTTATGCATGTATGGCACGCTTGGAGGACTAGAAATCCACAATCCCTTGATAGTGCTCATATCATGTGCAAAAGCATAACAAGAAAAATCCATGAAAAAGGCCATTGATATGTACACAATATCCGAAGGGAGAAAAGATGGGGCAAATGCTAGAATAATGTGTTCATATGCTCTAATAGGAATGGTCAATGAAATTATATACTCAATTCACAAAGAGAAAACATCAACCCCCATATTTTAGCGCACAATGCTTACGTATTTAAAAAACAATGTGCATCACGAATCTCGATCTTCACCATCAACCTTAGAGTCATTGTGTGCTTGTGCATGATGGAGCAGATAAATCATACTTTCTCAAATCAGTCTCGTGTATAACAGACAATCTCTGTCAAGGCATGCCGCTGCTCTTCAATCGCTTCTGCATGCAAGGAGAGGCTTACCGTCAAGAGTAAGCTCCATGCTCCAATAGCTTTAAGGAGTACAACCATGAGAAGCAAATGTTGTTCAAAACGACCGTTGCCATCGATGCATACTCAATCCAGGTGTTGCATCAAAGCTTCCCCCTGCTCATGGCCATCAGAGTGCCATCAGGAGAGAATCAGGCGCTTCACATGCTTACGCCATACACCAATGCATGCATCATCGCCTCGCCACGCATCAGAGTCGCTAGGAGGAGAGTAGCGTCCATCCCTCTAGCCATGTAGCACTATAGTGCATGCACACGCAGGTGTGATCCATGAGTCTGAATAGCTATTCAATCACATCTCCGTGTTACGCGAGTAGTACTCCATCACGGCACTCCCATGTTGTTGTCATCACGTATAGGCCATGCCAGTGTCGTAATCAACCGGTAGAGCAGGGTTTGTGCGAAAAGATCAGATACTTTCCTGGTGAATTCAACGGCCACACTTACTGTTGGTGATGCAAAAGAGCGAATCTCGACTCCTTCTCGATCTGGACACCAGCGTTTTGTTCGCCATCCTTGTCAGCACAAGCAAGGTCTTCATTGCCATCGCCGCCTTGAGTCTAGAGGACCCCATTGTCATCGCTATGCCATCTTCAGGATTCCAACAGCACAAGAGCACCATGCTGCGCCACCGTTAACTTCCTCCTCAGTCAGCACCTCAATCACCTGTAGTAGCTATCGCCCACGCACATCTCTTGATCAACCAGTAGAGCAGCGTGTGGATCTTCACGAAGATGGCGCCAATTGTTTAGCAAAGTTATACAGTTATTGTTCATCAGATATCGAGTGTGAAGGGAAATGTGCACGCATGCCGAGACAATGGAGAGAAGGCGCATATATTTTCATTAATCAAAAGGCATACATATATAAGAATGTTTAGGGGGGATTCACACCCTTTCATATCTCCTCTCTCACCCTTCAAATACTCCTTAGAGTAGGGAGTTTATTCCATCAACCCGAACCACTTTATTATGGAAATTCAAATATGCCACCTCACAATGAAGCTATTTTGAACTGCTAATCTCCCTAAGTATGCTCACCAATTTTCGTGCAATTTTGAGGCTATTACTAGAGGGGTGTTGATGACGCCCTGGATGAAGCGTGACATGCTTTAATACCAATTGTTGGAGTTTGAGGTCTGCGCAAGCACACGAATAGCACAAGGAAGAAGAAGGAGCTTGGAGCACAACATAATGCTGAATGAATTACCAAGTGAATGTACAAAGATAAGTGCATGTTAGGATTATAGGCATCCATACTAGCCAAGGGGAAAAAACTCCTAAAGAGGGGAAACAGTGCCTTCTCAGTCCTAAATGTGTTCACACACATCTCAATTCATACACACTACCGAAAATGAATCCTACTCTTATGAGATTTTGATAATTTGGGGGCGATTGAGGGAGAATTTGCTTTGATCTAATGAGGATGAATTTCAAGGATGGTCTATTGGGACGATTTTGGGATGGAAGTTGAATATCAAGTTGACAAGGCAAATTCGAATACTTCAAACTTGCTAATTTTTGCAAGGACGAATATGGTTACATGTTGAATGAATTGGTGTGGGGATGCATTAGATATGGGACGAAAGGGGCTTGAAAATCTTGAGATGTGAGTATGGTATGAATTTTATTCGTGAAGGGGGTGTGTGGATTATGGGTGAGTCAAATTAGTATGAGATGGATGGAGGCTTCATACGAATTTGGTGAATGAATTGGTTCGATTGAGGCATGAGAACGAATACAAAGGGGTAGCAAGTTTTGGAAAATGCTCATTGGGAAGGGGAAGGATTCGGTCATGTGTGTGAGGTGAATTCTATAGACCATATTAATGGTGTGAGGACTAACTAGGGACTTAATGAACGTGGGGGATCTTAGAGATGAATTGGGTATGGGATGACATGATGGATGATTCTGAAAGTGGGTTGGGCAAATTTTAATATGAATGCACACTAAACTCTAAGGAACGATGGTAACTTGGTGGACGAATCATAATGGATTGGGGCTAATTATTAGAGATTATGGTGAGAAATTACCGTCTGAGCCTTTGTGAGCACGTAAGACTAATTTTGAGACCCCTAGATAAGTAATCCTAAAATGTTAGAAGCAAGATACAGAATATTTACACTATGTACAAAATGTTCGTCAAGAGATATTCTCATTACTTTTCGGAGGGTTCCATCCTAGAACAATTGATTAAGGGTAGAAGCTTTGCTTCTGATATTAAAAGTTGTATTGCCCCTTGTGGAAGTAGTTGAGTCACTCTATAAGGTCCTCTCCATCCTATGTAAAGTTTCTTCTCCTTTTTGTTGGCCAGATTTGATTGATACAAGAGCACCAAAGAGCCTTCCTATATTGATCTTTTTCAGAGGTGTTGATCATGGTACTTCTTTCTTTTCATTTGACTAGATTTTATGTTTTCTCCAGCCTTGAGTCTGAGTTCTTCCACTAGATGAACGTTGGAATGTTGTGCTTGATTAGTCTAGTGAGCAACCTTTTCTTATCCTACCTTTACTGAGCCCTGAATGAATTCCAAAGGAGTTCTAGTAGTAGTGCCATATAGTAAGTGGAAGGGTGTGTGCCCAATGGTAGCCTTGCAAGTAGTTTTGTAGGCCCAAAGGACTCCCAAGTATGCCATGCCCCATGCAATAGGTTGTTGGTGACCCATCTTTTTAAGCAGGGTAATTACAACCATATTTGTGCTTTCTGCCTAGCCATTATCTCTAGGTTAATATGCACATGACTTCTTATGGAATAAAAATATTTTTTGGAGTTTTGTTAATGAAATCGGTGTCTTGGTCAAAGGTGATTTCAATCCGGTAGCAATATCTGCAACATATGTGCTCATATAATGATGCCACTGTATCAAATGTTTAATCCACTTATGTAATGACCACTATCCACTTAGTAGCATAATCTTTTGCTACCAATAAATATTTAGCCTTTGACGGGTGAGCCATTGGATATATGGGTCCATAAAATCCAACCCCATCTTTCGAAGGTTTGTCATGCTGTTGAAACTCTCAAAGGCCTATTGTTGAGTCTAAATGGTTTAGGATCAACGGCATATCTCACAAGATTTCACCATCCTACGTGCATCTCTGAAGAGGTAGGGCCACGAGAGTCAACTCGAGAGTACCTTGTGTGTAGAGATATGACTTAGGTAATGACATGAAGAGGGTCCATTATGTGCAAACTCTAAAATTGCTTGGACTTCCTTAGGGTATACACACTTCCTAATTATTCCATCTAATCATACCTTGAAGAGGTGTCCACCAATTAGAGTGAAGCTTCTACTTTTGATCAAAAGTCTTCTCTTTTTTAATGCTTTCATGTGGCAGGGACAAGTTCTAATAGACAAGAAATGGACTAATTCACTATACCATGAAGGGTAAGTGCTTACATGGAAGAGATGGTGGTCTGGTAAATCATCGTCCACTCCCTTGTCTTGCCTAGTACTTGTATTCCGTATAAATGATCCCCCAATACATCGTGTTTACCGAGTGTCTCTACAACTTCAAAATCAAATTCCCAGAAGAGTAACAACCATCTCTAGATTTGTCCTAAGATATTAAGCTTTTGAGTAGATACGTGATCCCTAAAATTTTTTAAAGGCAAGTACTATGACAAATGCTTCCCTTTTTATTGTGTTATAGTTCAGTACAGCCTTGGTGAGAATTCTACTTGCATAATGAATCAGGCGATCTAATTTTTCCTCTTTGTAGGCTATGCAAATTGCCCCTACAACAATGGAGCTCGCATCTACATGCACATGGAAAGTGATCTCCCAACCTTGAACAATGAGAATGGGAGCACTCACCAACATCTCTTAGAGGACTTCAAATGCCTTTTCCTCTTCATGAGTCCATTTGAATTGGGCTAACTGTTGATATATTTAGGTAGTGATGTGTGTGAACACTCCAGGACCGCCGGGACACTTTTTTCCCTCTTTAGGAGGTTTTTTCTCCCGGCTTGTATATACGCCTATTGCCCTAATGGGCTACTCATCTTTGTACCTTCTCTAGTAATACATTCAGTATTGTGTGTTTGTGCTCCAAGCTTCTTCTTTTTCCTTGTGTTGTTCACGTGCTTCCGCAGACGTCTATCTCCAACAATTGGTATCAGAGCAAGTCATCGCTTCATCTAGGGCGCCGTCGACACTCCTTCGTTTGCAGTCTCAGATTCGCACGAAATTTGGTGAGCATACTAAGGGTGTTTCAGAGATTAAAACTGCTTCGTTTTGTAGTGCCGAAAGCGCGATCTGAGCTCGTTTCGGCCTCCAAACGCACTATCGCAATGCTTGTGCAGGCTATTTCATCTTTTTGTGCCAAAGATATATACCAGTTTCTGTTCACCAGTATAAGCGTCTCAAAGTCTGCTACAGGTCTAGCAGATTTCGTATAGGCAGTTCTGTTAAACTTTTTGAGATACAGTCAGTTTTCTGCGTCAAGGTATTTTAGTCACCGACCATGGCTGAAAGCAGTGATGTATTCTGTATGTTGGCTGTTGAGGATAAACTGGATGGTACAAACTACTCGTTATGGTCTTATATGATGCGACATGTGTTGGTTGCAAAAGGATTGTGGAACATTGTGCAGGGTGTTGAAAGACGTCCTGTTACACCTTTGACTACACGTACTGCAAATACAGGTGCTGGAGTTGATGAAGATGGTGTCGAAGATGATATTCTGCAGATTCCTGTTCGTGCTGTTGTTTCTACTGCACCTACTGCAGAGTAGATTCATTGGGATGGCAGAGATGCCCAGGCACATGCATTGATAGCTTTGTCTGTCAAACATGCCATTACTCCTCACATTCGCTCTTGCAGAACAGCTAAGGATGCTTGGGATACACTTACCACATTGTACCAAGCTAGGAATGAGGCTCGTGTTGCTTACCTCCGAAAACAGTTGGAGAGTGAGCACATGAATGAAGGTGATTATATGGACAGTTTCCTAACGAAGATCAAAGACTTGAAGGAACAGCTGATTTCTGCTGATGAGGTTATACCAGATAGCTCACTTGTGTAGACCGTTCTGAATGGTCTTCCTGATTCATATCAGAGTTTTGCTTCTACTCTTTGGTTGATGATGAAAGGCAATCCAAATGCCTTATCATTTGAGGAGTTAGTCTCTGTTCTGTTGCAGAAAGATTAGTCCAGGCAAAACAGGTCCATTATGCGAGTTGAAGATCAAGATTCCTTGGCTAGTCAGAAGGGCAAAGGAAAATGGAGCTCTTCAACTAGTAAGCAGAAATCTGCTAATTCTGCATATTCGAAGAAGGAAGATAAAGATGAGAAGAAATCAGAAAAGCAGAAATTGTTTTGTAAGTACTGTAAAGGGAATGATCATATCATAAAGAACTGTCCAAAATTGGTTGCTAAAGAGGCAAAGAAGAAAGAGGCTAGAATGGTTGTTGCAGAGGCCTCTACACCAAAAACAGAGTGTACAAATCTTGTGCAGGAAGAAGAATGGGCATTTACTACTGTCTGCAGTTTTGACCCATCTTCTCATGATCAGTGCATGTCTGCAGTAGACTCAGATGTTTGGTATTTTGACAGTGGGGCAACCAAACATATTACCTTGCAGCGCAGTTTCTTCTCTTCACTCGAGCCTTCCCCTATAGGGAATACTATTACATGCGCCAACAACTCCTCTTATCCTATTATGGGAGTTGGTAAGATCATTTTGACTACTGCTGATGGTAGTTCTTTCACTTTGTCAGATGCTTTATTTGTGCCAGGGATCAAAAAGAACCTGTTATCAGTTTGTGCATTAGTCAAGATTGGCTTGGTTGTGAAATTTGTTGATGACAGGTGTACAGTTCATGATCTGTCAAATGGCGATGTGATTATTGCTTCTAGCATTTTATGTCGTGGGTTGTATAAGCTCATAGACTATGAAAGATCTGTAAATGATTTGACATGTGCAGTTGTCAGAAGTCCTGCTCCGATGAACTCCCCAGTTTTGGGATTCGTTCTACACGACTTTCGATCACTCTTGACAGAGACACGCGCACGGAGTTCGATGTATATCTTGCCGCCCAGCCGCGTGATGATTCTAATGACTACCTTCTCTCTCTCTACACCCAAAATGGGTCATGGTCAAGGTTCCTCTCATGAGTGCCACTTGGCACTCATGTGAGCATCATACTCTATATGAATAAGAGGAGGGTCATACCTCTAAATACTATTCATATAGGATACTCCATGTGACATTTCCTTCCCCTTACTTCCATTTTGTCCTCAAAATGGTATTGGAAGGTCTAAAAGAAAGAGAGAAATAATAGAACCACCACTCCCACTATATCCCCATGTATAGAAATACATGGTCCTGTCTCCGTGTTGTTTCCCCATATCCTTCCCCTTAAGAAAACTCTTGGGAAGGTAAACTAAAACTGGGAAACCGTCTCTGAAGGGTGCTAACCCGCTCCCATGTGGCACTATCTTCTGAACTATCTTTCCACTTTACTAGACACTCTTTATACAAGTGACTCCTCGTCCGTTTCTCTCGAGTGCGTAGTATGCTCTCTGGCTCATGTGGAATAGATTGAACAGAAATAGGCTCTACTACCTCACTATCTGGAATGAGGTTGTCAGATTCACCCAGCCTTTTCTTAAGCCGGCTAACATGAAATACTGGATGGATTTGACTATTCTCTGGAAGTTGGAGCTGGTAAGCCATCTTTCCTATTCTCTTAAGTATTTGGAAAGGTCCACAATACCTAGGAGATAATTTTGGACAAGGTCCTGTCTTCATGGTTTCAGACCTAGATGGAACTTTAAGATAGACTTGCTCTCCTACCTCAAAGTTAATGTCTCTTCTTTGAGGATCAGCATAGGCTCTAGCCCTATCCTGAGCTTTCCTAATGCTGTCCTTAGCAAGTCTAAGCATATCATTCATTTCTTCCAAGAAGTCCTTTGCAGCTTGAACTTTTTCATTCTGCAAGCCAACTGCATAAGGAGCCCTTGGCTGAAACCCATACATAAGCATAAATGGACTATGCCCAGTGGAAGAGTGCTTGGCACTGTTATATGCAAACTCTACTATAGGTAAGTACTCCTCCCAATTAGTTTGCCTTTCATTCACATATGCTCGAAGCATATCCTCTAGGATTTGGTTAACCCTTTCTGTTTGCCCATCCGACTGTGGATGCTCAGCCGTACTCATGCTAAGCTTTGTATCCAACCTTTTGAAGACCGCTCTCCAAAAGTGGCTAGTAAACTTCCTATCCCGATCAGAAACTATGTCTAAAGGAAGACCATATAACCGGTATAGGTTCTCTACAAAGAGTCTAGCCAACTCAGGTGTCTTCACTGTAGTATGTGTTGGAATAAACCTAGCCATTTTGGTTAACCTATCCACAATTACCCAGACCGAGTCGTGCCCTCTCTGTGTCTTAGGTAAACCGACTATAAAGTCCATGGAGATACTCTCCCACTTCCCATTGGGAATATCCAATGGGTGGAGTAGCCCTCCAATCCTTAATCTCTCAGCTTTGTTGACCTGGCATTTATTGCACTTAAGCACATACTCTAGGACGTCCTTATGAAGTCCAGGCCAATAAAACTGCCTCTTAACAAGATCATAAGTCTTGTTAACTCCTGGGTGTCCCGCACTAGGTGTGTCATGACACTCATATAAAATATGCCGTCTCATCTCAGTATCTCTAGGGACACACACCTTACCTTTATATAACAGATATCCATCATGGACACTGTAATTCTTCCACTTGAATCCTTCTTGAGTACCCGTCGATACTCCATCCTCATTGGAAACCCGTATATTACGATCCCCATTCTCTATGGCTTCCCAAATCTCGGAATATGCAGGATCAAGCCTACATTTCCCTCTAATAGACTCAAGTAGCTCGCTAGTGATCTGAGTAAAACTCAGTCCATTGAGCATAGGCATGCGGCTAAGTGAATCAGCCACTACATTAAACTTTCCCTTCCTATACCTAAGCTCATAATCAAACTCTTGAAGGGTCTCTGCCCATCGGGCCTTACAACCTTTAAGGTCTGTTTGATTAGAGAGCCACTTAATGCTCTCTTGATCAAACACTATCGTAACTTTGGCACCATATAAATAATGACGCCACTTCTTCAAAGCATGGACTATTGCATACAACTCCTTCTCATAGACGGAGTAATTCTTTTGAGCCGGTTCTAGTTTCTTGCTCTCAAAAGCTAATGGTCGACCATCCTGTACTAAAACCGCTCCTATAGCAAAATCACTCGCGTCAGTTTCAACCACAAATGGTTTATTGGGATCTGCTATATGTAAAAGTGGAGCTGTAGCAATTGCTACCTTCAACTTTTCCATACTTTGCTTCTGTTCGTCTCCCCAGTGAAAGTCTTTCCCTTTCCCTTTAAGCTGTTCCGTCATCGGGACAGCAATTTTGGCATAGTTCTTAATGAATCTTCGATAGAAACCTGATAAACCTAGGAAGATCTGCAGCTCCTCCAGGTTCCGTGGATGTGGCCATTCTATAATAGCCCTTACTTTTTCAGGATCCATCTGGATTCCATCTTGGGAGACTATATGCCCAAGGTATTTAACCTCTGTTTTGAAAAATTCACACTTTGACTCCTTAGCAAAGAGCGAATTTTCCCTTAGCACTTGAAATACTTTTCTCAAGTGTTCCAAGTGCTCCTGTTCTGATGCACTATAGATCAGAATGTCATCTAAAAAGTCTACTACAAAGTGTCCTAGATAAGGCCGTAAAACACTATTCATGAGTTTCATGAAAGTGGCAGGAGCATTGGTGAGACCAAAAGGCATCACCAAAAACTCATAGTGCCCATATCTAGTCCTAAATGCAGTTTTAGGGACATCCTCTGCCCTAATCCTGATCTGATGATATCCTGATCTAAGGTCAAGCTTGGTAAAATACCGAGCTTGATGTAACTGATCAAATAGATCTTCCAACCTAGGCATTGGAAATCTATTTTTGATAGTTACCTTATTAAGTGCTCTATAATCTATACATAGTCTCATAGAGCCATCTTTCTTTTTAACTAGGAGCATTGGCGATGCCCATGGTGAGTTACTAGGTTTGATGAAGCCTTTATCTAAATAATCCTGCAATTGCTTCTCAACCTCCTCATGCTGAGAAACACTAAGCCTATAAGGTGGTTTACAAATAGGGTTAGTGTTAGTAACAACCTCTATGGCATGGTCAATGTCCCCTCTCTCAGGTGGTAGCCCTCTAGGTAAGTCAGTGGGAAAAACATCTCTAAATTCAAACATAAGATCCTTAAAACTTTTAACTACACACTCTTGCAAAAAAGAATAGTAGAAAGTCCTGTTCATATTTACATTCAAAGCATGAAAATATACATCAGATGAGCTGTCTATACAATGCTCCATATCATGACTATACAATAAAAACATATCCTGTACATGCTGTGAACAACAGAGACTATACAACTCTAATGATGAGATGAGAGGTGCACTAGGTACATCTCTCTCTCCCTGAATATAAACTTTACTTCCATTCTTTTCAAACTCGAGTGTGTTATTTTGATAACTGCGTTTAAGTGTATTTCCCAACCCCCATAGCCACTCTCTTCCTAAGACTAGATCTGTCCTCTCCATGTTCATAATTTGGAAGTCCATATGATCTGTATAATCCTGCATCTTGACTTCCAAATTGGATACCATAGTATCCCATATTCTTTTATCTTGCCCTTGCATCATAGATACAATATATTTATGTGCACTAGGCTGTTGGGGAATCTTCAATTTCTTGATCAAAGCATAGTTTATGAAGTTATGAGTGGCAGAGTCATCTATCATGACTCGCACCCTGGTCCCGTATACACTACCATGTAGCTTGACCAAGTCATGTGGTCCAAACTGCGGTGACCACAATGACTGAGTCAAACAACACGTGTGCTCTATATCCTCATGCATCACCTCCACTCCCTTGCAGCTAGAGCTGCCATGAATGGGAAGGGTCTGCACCAGGTGGACCGTCTTTTTGCCCCTTTCAGGAGCCGTACTAGACTCTGGTCCTTTCTTCTTTTCTTCCCCCTTCTTGAGTGGACAGTTCCACTGTGAGTGGCTAGGGGATAGGCACCTAAAACACAGGTTCTCTCTTTTGGCCTTCTCAAACTGGTCTGTGGATAACTTAGGCCCTTGTGATCTTTGTTTTTTAATAAAAACCTTGTTTTTCCCAAAAGGCAACTTTTTCTTAAATTTAGTGGTGCTAAGAGGTTTAAGGGGCTGATCCGTCTCCATAGGAGTATACTGAGGACGGTTATGGTCCTCATATATCTGTGCATACTTGATCGCCTCCTCAAACGTCTTAGGCGCATTCCTCCTGACTTCCCTCTTTATGGCTTTATCCAAGCCCCTAACAAACCCTCTGGTCTTCTGAAAATCATCTAGACCCTTAAGCTTCAAAGTGATCTCTCTATAGTGAGATAGATAAACTGAAAGAGGCCTGCCTCTTTGAGTAATCCTATCCCACTCATCCCAATTCCTCTCCTCTTCATTTTCAGGCAGAAACTCTTTTAGAAAAAGAGTCTCAAACTGAGTCCAGTCACTAGGGATAGAGTTCGCCTCCTTAAGACTCATCCACCACTTATAAGCACGCGGGCCGAGGGAGAGACTCGCCTCTAGCACACGATACTCAGGTGGGGTGCCCTTCAATTGATGCAAATCTTGCCACTTTTGTAAAAAAGTGTAGATTGCATCCTTATTCCTGTCTCGGTCATCCCCCGTGAAGGTTGGTGGCTTTAAGTCTTTCAGGAGGGGAGCTTCCCTAGAGCTCTCTCCCTTATACTTACTAGGAAGAGAAGTCTCTTTCCTAGTAATCTCTAGAGGAATGGTAGGAGTCTCTCTTTCCTTCCTAGCTAGGAAAGAAGTGACACTAGTCTCAAGGGAGATCATTTGAGACTTAAGTTGCTGTATAAGAGATGTAATGCTACCCAAATCTTTCTCTAACTTGAGGGTTTGCTCTTTCAAGTCAATGAATTGGTCACGAGTGACAAATTCATCTATAAGCTCTTCATAAGTGTACTCTTGCTGTGAAGGCTCTTTTTCTTCTATATTCTCTTCTATTTCTTGTCCTAACTCTACTTCTTCCATCCTAGCATCCTGATCCTCTAATTGCTCTCTAGGTGGAGAAGTGGTCTCAACTACTTGTTTGCCTTTATTTTCCATGTTTAAGTACCCTTCCCCCGTTTGCTAACTAGAGAGTATGAAAATGAATGGAAGTAGAGTTAAAATATGCAAGAAGAAGAGAGATATAACACAAGAGCACTTCCCTGATACAAAGTAGTGTTGCGGAAGCTAAATCCAGGTGGTCCTTGATGCTTCAAGCCGCTGATTTTAAGTCCTCGCCAGTCCCAAAAGAAAATTGGAAATGTCCGCTTGGTCCGGGGAGGTTCTAGACACCATAAACCATCCAAAATAACACCAAAAGTGCGTAGGAAAAGCCTCAAACGGGCAAACTGAATGCAACTGAACAATTTCAGAAATTTTCCAATCCTCGCCAGTCCACAAAGTGTTGTCCAGCACCTGCACTTCAAAAAATTGAGACAATCCCAAGTGAAAAAATTGGATTTGGAGTCCGGATGAAGAAAAACTAGGCCCGGGAGTGGCCGCCTAGTTCCTGCTGAAGCGCTGCAGAGAGATTTTGGTAGGGCAAATCTCTTCCAAATCCAACACCGATGGTCTCTAAGCGAAGCTTGAAAGCGTAGCTTCGAAACGTGACCAAGATTTTGAAAATCCGATATGGTATGAAGAAGATATGGTCCGGAGAAGTGAGGTATGTCACCGGTGGGAAGTGAAAAGCTTCATCTTCATGAATAGATAGGTTTGGAAAGCTCAAAACTGAGGAATGAAAGCTTCTTTCACCAAACCAACACCCCCCATCCCATAACCACAGCCCATAATACATATATCCCTCATGATTCTTACAAAATATTGATCTAGATCATAGATTTGAAGCTCCAAAGTTTGGGAAAAAACTCGAAATCTTCTCAATAAAAGCTTTACCTACTGCTCTTTTCGAAAAAATTTTGAATTGATGTCGATGGAGCTTGATATCCCATAGGTGCGCGCAACAGTCGGAAGAGAAGCCTATAAAACCAAGAGCATAAGATGCTCTCTTTCACCTTGGAGTGGGGAGGGAGGAGCAAATCTCCCCCTCGTGGGCTGGCGGACGCCTTCGGGCCTTCTCTGATCGCGGGCCGCCTGTGGGCCGTCGGTTGTTGATGATGGTTGTCCCGTCGCGGGCCGCCTGTGGGCCGTCGGTTCTTGATGATGGTTGTCCCGTCGCCGTCTGGCTCCGATACCAATGTCAGAAGTCCTGCTCCGATGAACTCCCCAGTTTTGGGATTCGTTCTACACGACTTTCGATCACTCTTGACAGAGACACGCGCACGGAGTTCGATGTATATCTTGCCGCCCAGCCGCGTGATGATTCTAATGACTACCTTCTCTCTCTCTACACCCAAAATGGGTCATGGTCAAGGTTCCTCTCATGAGTGCCACTTGGCACTCATGTGAGCATCATACTCTATATGAATAAGAGGAGGGTCATACCTCTAAATACTATTCATATAGGATACTCCATGTGACAGCAGTAAATGATTCTCAGGCTATGTCAGACGCAAAGCTTTGACATGCACGCTTTGGTCATCTGAATTTTGCTAGTTTGCTACGCCTACAAAAATCCGAAATGGTGTCCTCCTTGCCCAAACTTGAGGCACCTAGAAAACATGTTTGTGAAGGCTGTATTTTGGGCAAAATGCAGCGTTCATCCTTTCCAAAAGATGGTTCAGTTCGGGCTACTCAGAAATTGAAGCTTGTACATAGTGATGTCTGTGGTCCTATGCAGACACCTTCTTTTGGAAATTACCTTTACTTCGTGACTTTCATTGATGATTTTTCCAGGAATGCATGGGTATATCCATTGAAGGCAAAGTCCGAAGTGTTCATGTGCTTCAAACAGTTTTTGGTTTTGGCTGAAAATCTGTCATCATGTAAAATGGGCACCCTTCGTTTTGATCGAGGGGGGGAATATATGTCTTCTCATTTTAATGCATTTCTGGCTGAACGTGGGATAAAACACCAGTGTACAGTGTTGTATACACCTCAATAGAATGGAGTTGCTGAACGAAAGAATAGGTCACTCATGGAGATGGCGAGGTGCATGGTCCAGAGTCAGGCTTTACCACATAGTTTTTGGCTTGAGGCTGTCATGTGTGCAGCATATGTACTGAACAGGTGCCCCACTAAAGCGCTGCAGTCTATCACTCCATATGAGGCTTGGCATGATCGCAAGCCATCTATTGCTCATCTGCGTGTTTTTGGTTGTTTGGCATATGCAAGAGTGCCTAAACAACATCGCAGAAAATTGGATGATAAGGCAGTAAAATGAATTTTTGTTGGGTAGAGTTCTGAAAGTAAAGGCTATCGTCTGTATCATCCACAGAGTAAACGCATTCTGGTTAACCGTGATGTTGTCTTTGTGGAAGATGCTATTCAACCATTGCTTTCATGTACTAAGGAGACATTTGTTAGCTCCAAAGACATGTATGATACTTTGATGCCTCTTTTTTCAGGTGGACAGTCTAGTGCCGGTCCTAATGAGGCAACTTCTCAGCCTCTGCAGGTTTCATATGATGATGCAGATCATTCCATTTCTGATGCAGATTTACATGATGCACTTGTTGATGAGAGAGCTGATATTGAGCAGGCAAAAACTATGCCAAAATGGCTGCTGCAAATTTTGTGTGACAGCAAATTAGATGCACCTTTGTCATATCGTACTCGTTCAGGCTCTCATAGTGCCTCCTTTGCATCAGATTGCTATGTTATGGCTGCGTCTAGTCTCTCTGATGAGAATGAGCCTGTTTCTTTTGATGAAGCACAGAATTCAGAAAATTGGATGGCTGCTATGCAATCTGAATATGATGCTATAATGAAGAATGGTACATGGTCTTTATGTGACTTGCCTCCTGGCAACAAGGCCATTGGCACTAAGTGGGTATGCAAGCTTAAGCATAAACTTGATGGTACAGTTGACAAGTATAAGGCTAGGCTTGTTGCAAAGGGTTATGCGCAGGAAAGAGGCATTGATTTTGATGAGACCTTTGCACCTACATGCCGTATGACTACTGTTCGGATCATTTGTGCACTTGCAGCCCATCATGGTTGGAATGTACATCAGTTGGATATTAAAACAGCATTTCTGAATGGTGACTTGCATGAAGAAGTGTATGTTTTTCAGCCCCGTGGCTTTGTGCAGAAAGGACATGAAAACCAAGTGTGCAAGTTAAAGAAGGCATTATATGGTTTAAAGCAAGCACCACGTGCTTGGTATGAGAAGATACATGCCTATCTGATTGCACATGGTTTTGAGAACAGTCCAACTGAAAGCACCTTATATGTTAAGCGTGCTAATGATGTGCTTCTGATCATTGTTGTCTATGTTGACGACATGTTGCTCACTGGTCCTATTGAGAAGCATATTGCTGATTTTAAGGCTGATTTGCATGCCTCATTTAAGATGTCTGATTTGGGGCATTTGCATCACTATTTGGGCATTCAGTTTATGCAAGTTGATGGTGGAATGGCTTTGTGTCAAAGGAAATATATTGACACATTATTGCAATGTTTTGGCCTTGAAGAATGTAAGCCTATTGCCACTCCTATGGAGACAGGTTTACGATTGAGTCTTCATGATGCTTGAGATGCATTTGATGTTGTTCTCTATCAGCAGGTTGTTGGATGCTTGATTTACTTATGCATTAATCGGCGAGATATTCAATTTGCTATCTCACAGATGAGCGGATTTATGCACTGCCCAGGAGTCGAGCATTGGCAGGCGGTTAAGCGCATCTTTCGCTACTTGAGTGGTACTCGGCTACTTGGGTTGTTTTATCCCAAGGGGGGATCATTACCGCCAGATTTCCATGATTTTTCTGACTATGATTGGGCTGGTTGCTATGACACTCGTGTGTCCACTAGTGGCTTTTGCTTCATGCTTGGTAGCTCATGTATATCTTGGTTGAGCAAGAAGCAGCCTACTGTGGCCACTTCCAGTTGTGAGGCCGAGTATAGGGCAGCTTTCACAGCTACTGTTGAGTGTGTGGCTCAGACGCCTTATGGCTGATTTGGGTGTTGGTCAGTCTTCTACCACCACCATCTTCACTGACAGTTAGAGCGCATTGGCAGTTGCGAGGAACCCTGTGTTCCATGCTCGCACTAAGCACATTGAGGTGCATTATCATTATGTCAGGGAGAGGTTCTCTACTGGGGAGATCAGCTTGGCATATGTGCCCACGCAAGAGAACATTGCAGACCTTTTCACGAAGGCTCTGCCTAGGGAGAAGTTTGAAGCTTTCCGCAAAGCTTTGGGCTTACTTCCTTTTGTGGAGTGATTTCCACATAGCTTGGCACTTCCTTATACATGAGTGCCAGCTCCTTGTTCACCGCATCACTCCCAGGGGGGATTTGTTGATATATTTAGGTAGTGATATGTGTGAACACTCTAGGACCATCGGGGCACTTTTTTCCCTTTTTAGGAGGTTTTTTCCCCCGGCTTGTATATACACCTATTGCCCTAATGGGCTACTCATCTTTTTACATTCTCTAGTAATACATTCAGTATTGTGTGTTTGTGCTCCAAGCTTCTTCTTCTTCCTTGTGATGTTCGTGTGCTTCCACAGACGTCTATCTCCAACACACACTTACTTGTTATCCTTGACAAAGGCCTTGCTAGATCTACATACATCCTTATGAACTTCCTATGGCACTGAGTATGTCCTAAGAAGCTTTGTACTTGTTTTGCATTAATAAGATGAAGCATCAAAATGATATCCAAGTCCTATATGGATCAAGAGCCATACCTTTTGAAGAGACCACATGCCCGAGAAGAGTGCCTCTTGTAGCCAAAAATGACATTTTGTTCGGGTTTGAATACTCCTTGCACCTGAGAAAGGCATTCTTTGAAATTTTCAACTACAGATGAATAACCTACACCTGAAAAGGTAGAAAAAATATCCACAAAGACTCTTAAGAATTTTCGAAGAAGTGGTCTAAAAATGGTGTAGACCATTCTATTGAAGGGTGCAGGGACATTCCTTAGTCCAAAGGCGATATTAGGGTACACATGTACCCCATGGAGTGACATAAGCAATCTTTGATTGATCTACAAGATTATTTGGTACCTGATTGTATCCACTAAATTCTTCAATAAAGCTATATAGAGAATGTCCAGCCACATCTTCTACAACTTGTTGAGAGAAAGAAGTAGGAAATCCATCATGATTTATCACCTTGTTAAGAGCCCTAAAATCAATATGGATTCAAATTTTATTGGACCACCTTTTCGGTGTTATGACCATTGATGATAGCCACTATGAGTGTTCCACTGGTACAATAATGTTTGCTTCTTCCATTTTTTCAATCTCCTTTTAGAGAGCTTTTGAACATGGGATTGAATCTATATATCATTCCCTGATAGGCTTTGCATTTTCAACAAGATGAATGGTGTGCTCTCCTAAATGTGGAGCGATCCCTTCTAAGTCCTCATAGGTCCATGCAAAGGCATTCTTAATTTTTGCATAAATGTAATTACCTCTGTTAGTAGATTAGGATACTCCTACAACCAAGCTGCAAGGAGGACCGGTTGAGGCTTTTCTTCCATTCCCAAGTTAACTTGCTTCACAAGTTTAGAAGCCAAAATAGACTCTATGGACTCATGGGAGAAAATATCACTAAGGTGACATGGAGATTCATCCAAGATAATGTTGATTTCCTTCTCTTGAACCCATTCACTTGCTAGCTCCAAATTTGATGCAAGCTCCTCTTTGAGCCCTTTTGATGGCTCATGTTCCCACATTAGTCTCTCGTCGCATCTTAGTTGCTCTCTGCGCACTCTATCTACACACTTTGTCACTCTCTTTACCTTGCTTCTTTGCGTGCATACTATTTCAGTTTCTCTTACTCTCTTTTGCTCCTAATGGAGACTATGCTCTTGCTCCTTAGTCTAACTCTTTAGTCCAAGAATGATAATGCCTCTTGGTTGTGCATACATCACTTCCACTACTTTTCTATCTTGGCGCTCACTTTGATGTCCCAAGGATCTCTTCATGTTAAGGTCAATAAACTCTTGCATACCTCTTCACTTCATCTCTTTTCCACTTTTGACCTTAATATCTACAAAATGTGCACATAAGGAAGGTTTCCCATGAACCTTTTATAACACTTAAAAAGCCTTAAGACTCTTCAAAAGGATCTTTTTGCAACTACATTCCACTTTTCCTACAAAACCATTTTTCATTACTTGTTTGTGCACTACATGTGCACCCATTACCTTGGCTACTTGTACACCTCTTGTGTACCACTTTGCCAAGTCACCACTTCACACTTCAAAACCTAATCCGTTGGTAGGTTCAACACCAAGTCTTCCAATCAGGATTGGATATCCCCCCTCCATGTGTGGGACATCAACCATAACAAAACTTGAGAAAAATCGGATCTTCTGAATAAACACACATACTTACTCTACTATTCCCATTAGCTAGAATCCACTTTGATTTGCAAGAGTTACGATGAAAGAAGCCCTCTTTGTCATTTCTAACTCCTAAGAAATCATGGTACA
>MU260792.1:62500-67500 GCA_020310875.1 Ceratopteris richardii
TCCCTCCCCCTCCCCCTCCCCCTCCCCCTCCCCCTCCCCCTCTCCCTCTCTCTCTCTCCTCTCTCTCTCTCTCTCTCTCTCTCTCTCTCTCTCTCTCTCTCTCTCTCTCTCTCTCTCTCTCTCTCTCTCTCTCTCTCTCTCTCTCTCTCTCTCTCTCTCTCTCTCTCTCTCTCTCTCTCTCTCTCTCTCTCTCTCTCTCTCTCTCTCTCTCTCTCTCTCTCTCTCTCTCTCTCTCTCTCTCTCTCTCTCTCTCTCTCTCTCTCTCTCTCTCTCTCTCTCTCTCCATTATACCCACTACCTCTCCGTCACCCGGTACACTATCATGTGGTTGTTTCCATGTTCAGCCTGCACAGTATTGTGTAGCGATTACTTTTCCATTTTTTATTTCTGCACAGGGGTTACTACAGTTGTACATGGTTTTGTCTCATAGGCCAAATTTGGCTTTCAGAAGGCGTTAATATCACTTTCTTCCTTTCTTTCTTTCTTTCTCTCTCTCTCTCTCCCTCCCTCTCTCCCCCCCCCCCTCCCCCTCTGCCCCCTCTCTCTCACATCCTAAGGTCTCTGCTGAAGGGTTCACTTAGGTCACAATGGTAGAAGAAGATAATGCGTGGCAGATTTAGGTCGAAGCGAACTGTCTGAATTTTTTTAACCTTGTACCAACGAATTTAACATACTTAATTGCACTGCACTTGCCGAATACATCGAATGCCCCAAAAAAAAAAAAAAAAAAAAAAAAAAAAAAAAAAAGCAGTCCACACTGAATCTGCCATGCTATTCACCAACAGTTATTTATCGATTCCATGCATGCTGGGCATAATATGGCAACACCTACAAGACCCCTGATTGCTCAGAAGAGCAGCATTATTTTAAATGACTTCATTCAATACAGATTACAGTCATTTTATACACCCACCTATTACATGTATCATCAAAAGGTCCTTATTATATGCACATTATCATATGTGAATGCTTTGTTTTATGTTGAGTTTAATGCTCTATGTTGTTTAATTCAAGTCATTGAGATTAGTTACCCCATAAATACAACCCACATAATGGAAAAACAAAAAAGTCACCATGTATATACTTAAATGTTAAGTACCTTGTTCGCTTCTTGTATCTTCTGTACTCAGCTAAACCACCATACCTCTTATCTGCAGATGCCTGAACAAAGCATCGTGTCAATTTTTCATGCTCCACTTAGAGTCTTAGACACAATTATGGTGCAACATTACTCACCTCAAGCAAGGGAATTCCGCTGAGAAACAGAAGGGTACTTGTAATGAATATAGGCCCAGCGACAACAGCCCACTGACCTCCGACTAATACTCGGACAGATGCAAGAAAAATACCCCACCATAAAAGTATCTACATGGCAACAATTGCATGATAAAGCATGTTCATAATTGAAGTTTGAAAAGTTTGTACACCTGATCAGAGAAGGTCATATAGTTTCATATTTCTGGTTCAATCGATTTGAAGAAATGTACATGTGCATTATGAAAGAGATTATTTATGAATAAAGCCTTTTCATGTATGTTTGTAGAATGTTGTTTGTGCCAATTTTCGAGGTAATTTCAGTAAAAATCAGCAATCTTATGCATGACCTACACTATCAGGGGACATGTATGGTATAAATTACTAGATTCTTTATTTCTTTTGCCTACCTTCATCATACTTCTATGCATGTATGCTTCTGTCATATGGCTAGCATACAGAAAAACTATGAATGTAGCCAACTGAGACACGGTGAATAAGGCTGAGAGAAACTGCATGTGTTAAATACTCCCAATCTTCAAGCTTTTGATTTCTTTAGCAGATTCAACCCATATGATTCATCAAGTTATTCCATCGTTCTTGTCACTTGATATGAACACATAAAGAGTCGCTCGTGATTTCTTCATGATTCAACTTTCAAGAGAGCTCTTGAAGAATTCTTGCATAAGTTTAAAGCCATAATTTGAGACTAATTCAAGAACAGATTCATGAATCAATCTTTTTAAATAAAATATCAAGCTGACACCATCTATCCATCATTAAGTCATAAACAAGAAGAAATATGCATCAACAACATGATAACAATGAGAAGAGGCTAAAAAACAAATCTGTGATCAAACTATGAATGACGCTAAAGTTTCAAGGGGCTTCTGCAAGTAATTATGATTCAAAAACACATATACGTTACATCTATGAGTGTTCCTCAACATGAAAGCCTCAGCATCTGTGCTTCATAAAGTATCAAGGCGGTTTCATTTGGACATTGAACCCTCCAATGCATCTAGCCCCTACAAAAAGAAAGAGAATGGGCGGGAAAAGGACACTTTGGGTTGAGCAGAGAGAGAGAGAGTGTGTGTGTGTGTGCACGCGCATGCACACACGCAGAAATATCTATAACTACGACAAAGTATGCACACACACAGAAATATCTATAATTTTGTGTGTGTGTGTGCACACGCGCGCATGTTGGAAATTTAGTAGGCCCATAATTAACATCACATGTCCATAGTTCCATAGGTTTCCAGGATCTACAACACAGATTCCAGCAATCTTCCAATATTGACAAAACATGAACATATACCACACTTAATCATACAAATGATGAGACAAAGATAGAGAAAGATTAGACAACATGTGTAAAGTGTTACGTAAGCCACTGCTTACTCACACTATCATATATATACAAATGTCAATTTACAATGTGGGAGCAAAACTCTCTACCACTCTATGTGAACAGAAATAAATGGATGAGTGTATGTACAGAACTTACAACAATATTCAAATGTAGGGACAGGAATCTGATATGTATGAGATGTATGACCTGATAGGTTGTAAATTCTAGACGAGTGAATATGAGTGACAGAAAGAGGAAGGATCAGTATAAAACTGATATTCAGCAAACCCTAATCTGATTTTAGGCTATGGAAGACCCTAAATCAGATGTGTGTGTGAAAGATCACATACTTAACAGAATTAGCAAAGAATGCTAACATGTTGCTGCCAAAATTCCTCGTACTCATGTGAACACACCTTCTCTAACACCTCATCCGAATGCATGTAGCATGCATGTACTGATTCTCCTTTAGATATGCCGAATAGGACTCCTCCTGATATGGATGCCACTGCCTCCATAAACTCCAAGTAGTACCTATATGCATAAAGAGAATGTGTACCTAAATACTTAACATAAGATGCAAATCTTATGTTAACCTCCATCCAATGTCTTTGAAGTACACCGAAATCTTCAATGTAGAAGACAATCTTCAAATACATTATGTAGATCGCTGATCCACACCACCACCCTTTTGATGGGAAAATCCTCTCCATAAGCAAGAGTGTGAGCACACTCTTCTCCAAGAAGAACTCCATAGCAGCTCCTCAACATGCTCCTAGAGTGCACCATCGCTGCCGCATGTGTGCTAGAGCACCACCTCTAATGAGGGACCAAAGCTTGCGTTGCAATTGGTGTAGGATGACTCAAGAGTCATCAAGAGTCTTTCGTTTATAGCCTTCCAAAGCTCTTGCGAAAAAAAAAAATCAGCTTTTCTGCGTAAAAAACTCATCATCGTAGCTTTTTAAAACTTGGATCGCTATTTTTATGTTTAAAGTTGCTTTTAGCTAACTTTAAAAATAGCTTCTTGACTTGCTTTTTCACACTTCTAACTACCTGATGAATGATCGGACAACATTTTTATGATCCTTATGCTGAGAAGGTCCCATGAAAGTTTTTAGATGGATATGTAAGTATTTGTTCAAGATAGATGAACCCCCATAACAATCATGCTTTTGGGTCTAATGTATTATGTTAGTTTGCAAGTTCTTTCATGGGGCCTTCTCTGATAAGTGAGTTGTAGTAGCTTTGCTATTTATGAGAAGGTCCCATGAAAGAACTTGCAAACTAACATAATACATTAGACCCAAAAGCATGATTGTTATGGGGGTTCATCTATCTTGACCAAATACTTACATAGCCATCTAAAAACTTGCATAGAGGACCCCAATAGAGAACTTGCATATTAATACCAAAAGGTTCTATGAGAGAACTAAGATAGATGAGGTCAAGTGGATGTGTAGTTGGAAAAGGATCCCATGAGAAAACTTACAAACTAACACTAGGCCTAAAGGCCTCATTTATATGGGAGCTCACACACACACTATATATATAGTGTGTGTGTGTCTATGTGTGTGTGCATAGTACAAAGGTGAGATTTAAATCGTAGATTTAAATTGGGATTTAAATCGTTTAAATCGTAGAGATTTAAAAAAATAAAAATAAAAAACCAAGTTTTTATTCATCACGAGCAGTTTTTATTTTATTATGTACTTTGCCATTCATTATGATATCTAAAAATCTCTCCAAGTCTTATTAGCAATAGCAATTACCATAATTGATGAGATTTCCAATAAATGAAATTATCTTCCTCCATAAGCATATCCAACCTAGGTGTTTTGTAATTATCTAAATTTTCCAGATCATTCATCATCCATAAGCACATAAAGTCTAGGTGTTTGCCATTATCTAAATCTTGGAGATCATTCATGAATGTATGAGTACCAATGTTCATATGTATGTATTCCTAAAATTGCAAAATCATGTAAAAATTCATCATGCATGCCAAATTCTTCTTGAAAAAGATCCTATTGAATGGTACTACCCTAATACTTATAAGTTAGAAGTCGTTTTTGAAGAGTGCAAAATACAACAAGGTTTAAACATAACTTAAAAAAATAAAAAAAGAAAAAAAGAAAAACGATTTTTAAGAATAAAAGTTGTTCCTAGAAATTTAAATCGCGATTGAGGTCTTTACGATTTTTAAAAAATAAAAATCATACGATTTCTTTACTATGTATGTATGTATGTACGTACTTACGTAGGTACGTAAATATGTATGTACGTATGTATGTATGTGTGTGTGCGCGCATGTATATATGTACACACACACATATATACATATGTATACATATATATATATATATATATATATATATATATATATATATATATA
>MU260792.1:82500-117500 GCA_020310875.1 Ceratopteris richardii
TCCACTGTATCTTTACATACAAAAAACATTGTAAGTGCTAACTTTTGAAATCAAGTGTGGGTGGAAATGCAATAAATTTGGACCCCAAGGTTATGAGTTCAAAACCAATGAAATACCACCCTAGAAGTAGGAAGCATGCAGCTGTCCCCTCATGAGCTTAATGATGATATATACCTTCATAAGTTCAGAGTTATCCAAATTGACAAACCCAAGATAGAGAACACAAACACATACACATTAGAAAAAACAAGAGACTACACAAAAAATAGGACGAAAATAAGACATGAAAATTACAAACAAGAAAGAAAACCAATACAAAAAGAGCCACACTAAAAACCAATATATATTAAAAAAATAAATTAATTAATTAATATAAAAACAATAAAGAATAATAAATAAATAAATAAATAAAAAGTTAACAAAATATATCAAATTAAAATTGAAATTATAAAATTTTAAAAAAAAAAAAAAAAAAAAAATATATATATATATATATATATATAGATATAGAAACATAAAAATGCAAATTAAACAAAAACACAAAGAAAACCAAAAAGTGCATCTTCAACTTCTATGTCTGTCCAAAACAAGAAGTATCAGAATTAAACTTTATCATGCATAGCTTGGACAATAGCTATGACATCTCTACTCACGTAGTCAGTGCCCTAGAGTAGATACAAACTTTAATAAAGAGTCTTTCTAAATGAAGATCTCTAACAAAGTCAACGAACTGAATTTCTATCACTTCCGGAAGTGAAGGGCAAAACTCAGCCATGATAAAGTTTTGCAAAAAGAACAAACAAATAATAAGAAAGAAATTAAAATAAGAAGAAAGAAATTGAAGTGAAGAAGAGCAGCTCTGCTGCTAGTGGAAGCCTACATTCATGTGCTAATAATGGAAGAATCAAGAGAGCATTATACCCAGGCAACTGTGCATCCTCGCGATTTTACTGAGACTGGAAGGACTTGCAAGTTCTCCCATTTATTGAGGTGGTGATGGACTATGGATCAAGGATATGATATGCTAGCTGTCAGATTAATGGCAGATCATGGAGATTGATGGCTTATTCACACCAGTAAAGAGTTAATTTCCAATATATTGCACTCTAGAAAAACAAGCCAGTCTTATATACAATAACATGTGATGACAATTTCAAGATAAACACCTTTAAAGAGGTGTACTAAATTCGTTGGCTCGCTCTCTGCTGAGGGCAGCCACTTCACAGTTCAAACACATGAAAATGTTTAAGCCCATCTGCCTCTACAGCCTCCGAAGTTCTAAGATTAGGTTGATACGCAAGCACGTGTAAAAATAAGCTATCTCTGGAATATATATTTTGAAACAGCCATTTCTTGTATACGTAACCCATGTCAATAAAGTTATGCCAGCCCTAAAGAGATACAACCTACCTGTGCTACTTTAGAAAAGAGAAACTATGGTTCTCTACATAGCCTGATAATATTTAGAGAGTAGGCTTTGCACTTACTACAAGAGACAGTTTCAAGATCAAATAAGACTATGGGGATATTTTTTGTTTTCTATGTGTCTTTCATAATTTGGATTTCTTGCTTGTTACTGGAGAAATGGCAACAGAAAGTATCTAAGTTCCTCTCAGTATTATCCAAGAGATTAGCTAAGAAATATGATCTCATGTTTGCAAACTTTTCTATCTCTATGGCAGCAATGTTTGCCTGGGCCAAACATCTTCTCTATACCATTCCTCTCTCCAATGCAGTCACTTCTTTTTCAGCTAGTATATGGTTCTGATAGAGTTCCAGTACTTGAAAGATATGGGACATACCTCGCCAAAATAGTTAGGATGTCGAGTGAATCTCCAAAGGCCCACATCACACCACTTCCCTTTATTTGCAGCATTGTTCTTAAATGCAAGTTTCTGTTGATCTGAAACTGCTTCTGTTACAAAACCAACAAGCCAAAGGATCCAGCCTATCACATCTGTTGCTGCAATGTCTGGATTTCTTTCACTTGCATTCACAACTGTGACTGGAAGACTGGTTGTCCAAACCCAAACAGCCTATTCACCAAACCATAAGTAAACATAATTTATAGTCAATAAAAATATGCCGGTGAAAAAAATACCATTTGACGTGCTTCATGTACATTGAATGTGTAAGAAAATAAAAAGGAGATGAAAAATAGACCTGTATTGCCCAAAAAACAGCAAACTTCAACAGATTCTCTCTCTTATCGTCAAATCTGCGATCCTCACCCCATTGCAATATCCTAATATGTGACAAATAACCATCCATTGGAGTTATGCAAACACTCGTGTATCTTATTACTTCACCGATAATGCAGGAATAGTACCTTGTAGCATAACTTAATGACAGCTATAAGGAGCATTTATCCAAACACATCATCGAATACAACAGTACAAATAGTAACGACTACAATATATAGAAATAAACAAACAGACAATTAAATAATATGAAAACCAAACATAAAATGATTAGAGCCACTTCATTCCTAGCGCTCTTCATCAGTGTTTCCAGTTCATTATTGATATTATCGACCTTCACCTTTCTTACTGCTGCAACATGATCTATTTCAATCTGTTAAGCTCATTAACATGTCCATAGCATAGAAATCTGCTACATGGGGGTTGGGGGGGGGGGGGGGGGGGGGGGGGGATGGATGAATGCCAAAAGGCCTGAAACTAAGCTCAACCGCCAAATAATGAACGTCTTGTATAATAACTTTGTTGGAATTTGAGGACTACGGAAGCACACAAACAACACAAGGAGGAAGAAGCTTCAGGAACAACACAACACTGTTTGTATTACCAAGTGCATGTGCAAAGATATGTAACCCTTAGGGTTATAGGCATATACTGGATTTTTTTTTTTTGTTTTTTTTTTTGGGGGGGGGGGGGGAGAGAGAGAGAGAGAGAGAGAGAGAGAGAGAGAGAGAGAGCGAGAGAGAGAGAGAGAGAGAGAGAGAGAGAGAGAGAGAGAGAGAGAGAGAGACAAGTGCCCCAACAGCCCTAAGTACATTCACACACCTCACTACCAAAATGTATCAACAAATGTCCCTCCGAGTGATGCGGTAAACAACGAGCTCCCACTCATGTACATCAGCTACCAAGCATGAAGCGAAAACCACTGGTGGCCACACGAGTGTCATAGCAATTAGTCCAATCTATAGTACAAAATAGAAATTTAAATCCTAGATTTAAATCAGGATTTAAATAGTTTAAATCATAGAGGTTTTTAAAAATAAAAAATAAAAATCAAAGTTTTTATTCATCAAGAGAGATTTTTTTTTTTCTTGTATTTAAGGTATGCACAATACCTACTCAACTCATATATGCATTTTAATGCTAAAAACACATAAAATACCTACTCTAAAACCTTATATACCCTCCCCATTACAACAATGAGCCGCGATCAGTATGAGTCATTAGTCTTGACATATGATACCATACATCATAGAACTTAAATGAATAATAGATCATGAACCTCAAATCCATATTGCAATTTACACCATAAATAAGATAGTGAACAATGATATTTCATTACAAGAAAAGTACAAGATATACATGAATATCACTAGCTACAGGCATACAAAAACCATATAATAAGTGGCAATGTCATACAAAAACCATAAAGTGATAACTATCACTGAGTCACTAAAAACTATCAACACTATAATCTAAGATGATTCCCCAATGTCATCCATGAAGCCATTGTCCACGGGATCTTCATCAAATGTACTAACCCACGATGATGTACTATCCGACTCTTAATGTCCAAACTGAGACTCAATCACTGCAGCTCCTAGGCCAAGATCATCTCTTCTAGAAGATGAGGCTGATAACTCCTCCCAATCATGTACATGCTCTATAGAAGAGCTTAGGCCACTAGTATTGCGAACACTAGATGTCCCAACATGTTGTCCACGACCTCGTCCACCTTGTCACGAATACTACTTATATGGCCGAGTAGATGGCAATGATGGATCATCCACACGTAACACAATATTTTCATAAAACAATATGTTACAATTTAGAAACTAGAATATAGAATGAAAAATATTAATCTCATTCATATATTATAGTTTAAACTTTGTACTTATGTGAGATCTATCCTTTGAGTGCGGCTACGAGTTCGACTACAAGTATCATGCACATATCTCTCAGACTCCATCACAAGCATGGAATGATCTCTCTCTCCTCCTAAGGGATTTGAGGGATATCTTTCTCAAGGCTGATATCAATAGAATCTACATCAACATGTAATTTAAAATTTGGAAAATTATAAACTAGAATTTACTAAATACATATTAAATTTTAAATGCATGACTAAATGTTAGAGAATTTATGAACTTGTAAAGAAGCAATATTATGTCTTTTAGTCTCTAGCAACTTGAGATTGCAATGGCAATACACTAACTTCTCAAGTTGCATTGAGCTTAATCTATTCCTTTTTTTTGTTGTGGAATAAAGCCCATGTGCTCCAATTCCTTTCCATAGGTCCTCTACTACAATCTTGCAAAAGTATTCGTAAGGCAAGTTTTCTCTGTAATTGGCATGTACTAAGTTTAATTAGACTTGATTCTTTGATAACGAGATATGAGTATCAGTCATGACATTATTATGAAATATTTATTAAAAAACACTTACCAATAAAGGAGTACTAACTCCATAATTCTCCCACTATGTGACAGCAGGAAGTTGATTCTCTCGTAGTCGTGACATAGGCTCTCCGAATTATTTCTCAATGCTACAGAACCTCACTTTTTCATCCTCCGACTGAGATAAGAGGGTTACACCACCACCTGTCCATCCTAAGGTATACTCGATCCACCTATCCTCAATAATCTTGTTTGTGCATTGCTCTTAATTTCTCAACAATGGGTGAAGAATATGAGAAATTGCATGGATTAGGTTATGAAAACAATGTTGGAGATAAAGGCCCCAAGGACTCTCCTTTTGTATATTTTGACCCGTCCATGTGAAAGCTCTCTTCGAGAGCTTTCCAGACACATTTTTGTTATATTTTTTTTGGATCATCATCTTTAACACAGTTAACACTTTCTTTCTTAATCCCTCCCTCCCTAACTTTCCAATAATAGTGCTTCTAAGCACTATCTTCCCTCTTCACTAAGCATAATAATCTTGTTTTTCATTCATAATACCACTTAGGTCTCTCCGTATCTATCTTTTAGTAAATATGAGCAACATAGAGGTGCATTCTTATGCATTGGTTTGAGTGGTGCGAATTCGGCTAACCTTTGCCCCTCCTCATCAAAGAAACTGTTTAAATTTGATCACTTCCATTTTTTTCTTTTGTGCTTCGGTAATTCCATCTATGGCACCTCCTCAAGAGCGAGAACAGTAGTTACACCTATCCTCGCAGCATTGAAGTGTATGCCTCATGGCCTCCACCATTCAAGGATGAAGACGGCTTGACAAGGTCTATAGCATCTTTGAAGGCATGAGAGTCTATCGATATCTAGTTCTATGCCTAGATCCTGTCGTAATCACTGATGAAGGAAGGCTCGATTTTCCATCTGCACCCATCAGTCCCCTCGTCTACAGTAGTGACTACAATTCCCGTGACTCACGCATGTGCAGGTTGATGGAAGTCACTGAATCAATTGAAAGCAAGATGCACATATTGGTCTTCAGAGATGGAAGTCTATCTTTGTTGATAATGAGGGTTAGCCACACCGAAAGAAGATGAACTCCAACGATAGAGTCGATTGCCGACATCTGGTAGATTCTGATCTTAAAGAGGATGCATGAATGAAGGCACAGAAACGGGAACAATAGCTCGGTATGAGGGGATCCTCTCAACATCAGTAACACGCTCTCTTTGAGATGAAAATGATGCAAGTTAGTTGTAGATGGAGAGAGCAAGGTATTTTTTCTCTTGCACAATAGCCTACGCATTATGAACTCGAATGAGGAGGGAAGGCTGTGCTATCGTCTGAAAGAGAGAAGGCGAATTCGCAGGAGGGTGTGCTATCATCTACAAAAAATCAAAGCAAAACAGATGCTTTTGCTTGTATGGATGAATCCTTGTGGAAGCGAAAGTGACCTGCGCCTATTCTCGAAGTAACACAGCCTTCAAGCTACTTGGATGGGAGAAGCAAGTACCTAGCATCAGCATGGTGAACTCAAATATTCCACAGGTGCCGTAGACCTTGCGTTGACGGGAGCTCTGAATGTGCTGGAGGATGAGCCAGACAGAGGAGATTAAGCTGCTGCTCATTTCGGAAGAGAGAAAGGGAATGGAGAAGGTACTTCTGTACAGGACTTCACTGCCTGCATCTCCACGTTGTGAGTCGTGACTCTTACTGTTATGGCTACGTGTTCCCTGGACACACCTCATAGACTGTTACAGATTCAAGTATGCCCGGATGGCATGCTACAAAGCAGAAAATACAACGAATAAAAGGGCAGAAGTTCAGAAGTAATGCACAGTGCCGACATCCCTTCAGATGAATAGGTTAGATAATCAATGCTATCATTCAACTTCATTCACCAAAACAGTAGCGCGCTGCTGAAAGTCAAAGCTGCTCTGTTAGAGAGAGAATGAGATAGGATAAATTATTCGAAAAATGTTTTTACGTAAGCAATGATCTCATTCATTCGTTTTTAGCCATCTTAAGTCACTTAAACATCAAATAAGTGAGTGATCAGATTTGTGTCCAAAGTAGAGTCTGATTTTTGTTGAGGCTACGAATAACAAAATACTTGTAAAAATATGCATTCATAAAGCATATGTGATTGGCTCTCATGTAAGGGATTAGACACCACCTTCATTTAAAAGAAGGTAGGACCTTCCCAATGCCATAGAAATATAAGTCGCATGCTCTCTCCTCCTCAAAAATACTTGCAACAAAGGAAGATGACACACTAAACATCAAAGCCATGCTTCTACAACAAATGCAAACAAACAACAAGAAGGCCAAAGAAAGTTACATCACCAAGAAAGGTCTTCATCAAAATCAAAGGTGGCAAATGGATCAAAAGACACTACCTACCCCATGATATAAACCATTGTACATGTCTACGGATCCCATATGTCCCTAGATCCACAAAACCACTTGGATCGCAAATGTCCAAGTATATGTCCTGAGATCCCATATGTCCCAAGATCCCCGGGATGCCATATGTCCCACACACCATGGATCCCATATGTCCATGGGAACTAAAAACCAAGGGATGCAATATGTCCCACACTTGGATGCCATATGTCCAAGATATGCCTAAGGATCCCATATGTCCTTAGATCCTAAAAACCAATGGACTAAGTGATCCCATATGTCCCTAGTCCCCTACATTACAAACAAAAGGGTCATCACATGGAAAGGGGGTGTTGAGAGTTCCATGCGTCCACCCTTTTGTACAAGTCTTCATTCATTCTCATGCAAGCACATTTATCCCACATGCAAGGGAATTCTCCTAAACTCGATATAAGCAAGGCCTCCCTTCACTCCACACAAGCTCATTCACTTTAGCCCATTACCAAGAGTGTGCTTCCTCTCCTTTATGGAGTCTCCATGCTCATAGAGCATCTTATGTAAGTCATTTCCATTTCCATTTTAATTCATTTCATCATGTTTTCATACCTTTCATTTCTTCCTCCATAGTTTGTTTATTATGCGATTGCTAGTAGATTAGGAGAAGTTGTTTTATTTCAATACCGAGCACCACGACGTAGCTCTCCGCTGCCTCTTTCAACTGGTATCAGAGATTTGAGCTGATCCATTGCAACAAAGTTGCTCCAAGTGCTTTTCTACTTCAACATATGTTAAGCCAACGGCTTTTTCTTGCATTTGGGAGAATTTCATAGCGAAAAACTTTCTTTTTTCGCGATAAAAATGTTATTTTTGGAGGATTTACTTCAGCCCGAGACAAAGCTAAAGCAAATTTTGGGTTTTTTAGAGAGTTTCATCGTGAAGACTCTCTTCTATTGTTCTTTTTGTATCCCCACAGGTCGTTTTCAGCATCCACATTGCTAATTTTGTCATCTGCAAGTCCTTTGTTGCAGAAATTCTCTCTCATTTCAAGTGGGAAAAGATGTACAAAGAGAGGAAGTGCATACTTGCTCGAAACTTGTTACAGCAAGTCATTCCTCTAGTTTTACAAGTCATATTGCTGCAAAATTTGGGGCTTTTGTGAAAACAAGAGCACCCATTGACTCAGTTTTGCATCAATGTATGCGTTTTCTGGTTGAAAAACAACAAATTTGTTGTTTTTAATGCAATTACTGTTGGAAATTAGTAGGCCCATAACTAAATCCACAGGTCCCACAAGTTTTCAAGATCTACAACACAGATTTCAGCATCTTCCAAAATTGACAAACATACAACACTTAATCATACAATGATGAGACAAAGATAGAGAGAGAGATTAGACAATATGTTCAAAGTGTTACGTAAGCCACTGCTTACTCACACTATCATATATACAAATGTGAATTGACCATGTCGGAGTCAAAACCTCAACCACTCTGTGAACAAAAATAGATGGAAGAGTGTATGTACAAAATTTACAAGAATATTCAGATATAGGGACAAAAATCTGAATATGTATGAGATGTATGACCTGATAGATTATAGAAGAGTGAATATGAGTGACAGAAAGAGGAAAGATCAATTTGAAACAGATATTCAGCAAACCCTAATCTGAATTTAGATTATTGAAGACCCTAAATCAGATGTGTGTGTGATAGATCACATACTTACGGAATTAGCATAGAATGCTAACATGTTGCTGACAGAACTCCTAATACTCATGTGGAAACACCTTCACTAACACCTCATCTGATGCATGTAGTATGCATGTACTGATTCTCCTTTATGTATGCCGAATAGGACACCTCCAGATATGGATGCCACCGCCTCCATAAACTCCAAGTAGTACATGTGTGCATAAAGAGAATATGTATCTAAATAGTTAACATAAGATGCAATCTTATGTTAAGCTCCATCCAATGTCTTTGAAGTACTCCATAATCTTCATGTAGAAGACAATGTTCAAATACATCATATAGATGGATGATCCACACCACCAATCTGCTGATAAGAAAGTCTTCTCCATGAGCAAGAGTATGAGCACACTCTTCTCCAAGAAGAACTCCATGGCTGCTCCTAATGTGCTTCAATAGCTTCTCCATAGCTTCCCATATATGCACCATGGTTTCCCCATGTGTGCTTCAGCACAACCACCTCCAAAAGTAGTTAAGTGTGGTGTTGGATACTCCAAACAAGTCACTATAGCCCTCTTTTTATAGGCCAAAACTTCCCATGTGAAAAACTCTTGCAAATAAAGCTCAATCGCTATAAAAATCCAGAATCGTTGTTTTTAATCAAAAGCAATCGTAAGTTTTAATAATATTTGCTTTATTTTAAAACTATCGCTGTAGAGTGCTTGTGACTAGCTTTTTCAGACTTTTGACCACCTGATGAATGAACTGATAACATTTTTATGACCTGTAAGCTGAGAGCTATAAAATAAGGTAAAAACCCTAAATCAGCAGAAAATTAGGGTTAGGGTTTTCTCCCAAATCTGATCTCTGATGACTTCATGTCATATACCATTAGAAAGCTCTCTTCTCTACAAGATAGGCTCATAAAAATTTTACCCAAATTTTGTGCCAAACATGACTAAGTACCAAAATTAGGGTTTCTGCCCTAAAAGGATTTTGGACTCATGTGACATTGATTTCCAACAATTACAGCTTGCTCGAATTTTTTTGAAGTTTTCTACAAAAATTTCAGAAATTTATTTTTGCAAGTTTCGAACAGTTTTTGGACTTAATTTCTAAGCTATAGTCTCGTAAGGTGATTGCACACATGGCTATAGTCTCGTAAGGTGATTGCAAGTTTCGAACAGTTTTTGAGCTTAATTTCTCAGCTATTGTAAGGTGATTGCACACAGGACAATAGGTGAGCTTAATTTCTCAGCTATAGTCTTGTAAGGTGATTGCACACAGGACAATAGGTGAATTTTACCTTTTTTGGTGAAATTTTGAAGCTCTCAGTGTGCAAACATGGCTTCTGCCTCCTCTGATGTCAAAAGCTTGTTGGAGATCAAGAAAGGAAATCAGGAGGAAGGCTAGTGGAGAGAGCAGTGGTTCAGCCAATGTGGCTAGAGGAAGAACAAAAAAGAAAAGTGGAAATGTACAGAGGAACAGGAGCAAAACTTGAAAAATCTGCAAAATATGAATGACCCTCTTGTGGAAGGTTCATTTCCAACAATTTTTTATTTTAAAGTGCTTTTCATCTCATTTTTAAATCAATGGACAAGATTTCATTATGAAAAGCAATCTAGATTAATGGCCCACATTAAAACATAGAAAAGCAAGCTTTAAAAACTAAATTCAAAATTAAAAAAAAAGCTAAATAACACGCTTCCATGATTCATGACAGAATCACAGAACTTTGCTTTTTGGGCTTTTTTGGTGGATTTTCATGGGGGGCTCAGCTTTGGGCTGTATGAAGACTAGCCTATCGGCACATTATGCATCAATTTACAAGCTAGCTTAGCCTATGCCCTAAGGTTACGAGCTCTGGGGCAGATTCTTTGGTGTTTTACTGCTGATTCTGAAGTTATTCCTGCTGCCCTTCTTCTCCTTCACACACATCATGTGTGTGAACAGCTGATCATAGTAAGTTGGTTCTTTATTTCTATTATCTTCCATATTTGCTGTTGTACCAAGTGTATCACCTCCTTCAAGTATTGAAACTATTCTTGATGCTGCTTACATCAGAGGAGGTATAATCAGTTAGGTTTTATGTTGGTGGACTGTTTATAACAGTCATCCACCTTCATATCAACACACACACACACACACGTTTTGCTCCTAGGCACTATTCTCTAATTTTATAACTAGAACCCTTTTCAGCCTTATATTCAGTTTGAAATTATCCACACATTGTGGAGACATTATTCCGTCTACCAATTTATTTTTTAACAGCTTTTTACTGCTTGTCTCTGGTCTATTCTCTTTGTCTCCATCTACCTTATTTGGTTCAAGGAGTGTATGTGTTAGGGTTCCAAGTGTTGGAAAGATCCTGTGGTTATTATCTGGGCCTACATCACTTCCAATATTTGGTATCAAAGCCTTGTAGACATACATAACTTACAGTATTTGGTATCAAAGCCTTATACACATACATAACTTCCTTCACCAATGTAAACCCACAAAAACCATCTATCCTTTACAATGCAACCCCGTGTACTATCATGTGGTGTAGGCATCCCCAATACAGTGGAGTTAATTTTACTCAACATAATTACATATATACCGTCTTTTACAAGCCATCTTCAATTTTAATTTTTCCACATGAACATCACCCCTAGTAGCCTTGTAATATTTTTCTAAATGTCACTTATTACTTCACCAATCAAAGTGAATCCATACAAACCATGTACCTTATAAAAAGCAACCTCAGCATTCCTCGAGCATTCCTCATGAGCATTCCCCTCAAATCACTTAGTATCTTCAAGTATGTTATCCATCACTCAAGGTGAAACTAAGGTCAAAACATTATTAGACTTCCCTCCAAAACTCACTTAACTCCATGTGCTAATGTAATGACTAATGACAGTAACTTCCGTCATGTATGCGGTATACCCCTTCGTGTTGATCCACTTTTCATAATACATATTACTACAAGATAAAAGTAGAAGTTTTTAAGGACAAGAATTTGATTTGCTAATCTTTCAATTCCATGCAAGCATTAATTTTTCAAATGTAAAAAAAAAAAAAGCAAAGCAATGAAACTTACAAGCAACATCCTCTCAATAGATTTCCACAAATAAAATGTACATCATGCTGACATGTAAATTCAATAAGGAGACTTTCCTGATGCAATCTCTAAACCCTGAACTATGTTAAATCCAGCCTATCTTCAAGAATGAGAAGACTTTATGATGCCTAGACTAAACAAAAATATGTGTGACAAAAAAAAAGAATCATATGTATGCCTAAAGTGCTTGTTGCAATGTCCATACCATCCCTAAGGAAACATTTTTATACATATATCTGTGTCCATATGCATCTGCATGCATTTAAGCATGTACACTTACATGTATAAACATGAAAAACAAATTTGAAAAACCTACCGTAGAAGCAAAAAAAGGCCCAATCGAAGACCCCAAATCGTCACCAAAGCTGTCAAAACAATCTGAGAAACAAAAGCATGTTAGAAAAAGATAATACACAAACATGGATGCTGTATACACTATGAAATGGAAGGCATACAGAAAGTGACTTAAAAACTGTTAATGCAGAAAGAATGATCACTATGAGACATCTGATGGCAGTAAGTGATGCATGAAACAGTGCTTTAATTCCTCCAAATATCATACAGCCTTTATGTTGAAGTATGTATGTAGAGCCATACTTACAAACTGAAAACACAAATAAACAAACAAAGAAACCAAAAAACTTCAGAGATATGCTTAGTGAAGTAGCATGATACAAGACAGATAGGCATAAAGGATTGAAAGCCACAAAAAGTATAGACTTCAGTGCTTCATCAATAGCTATAAATGGCATCACATTCCATCTCCTTATTATATTCATGTAGAAGTTGTATGTGGTACCTGCCGAAAATACCATGTGTCATGCAGAATCCCAGTTAGGAGGGCAAGAATCACAAAATTCGTGCTCCCTATGACATAAACAGCAACTCCAAATATGTGAGATGATCATCAACAAAATTCCTAGTATAACTTCACAACAAACAGACAAATCTTGGTTTCAAAATTATCCTCATATGTGAATTGAAAAATCATTATATACCATTTGCCAATCAGTTAAGTTTCTAAGAATAGAACAATAATGCAGGTCGTCTGTCATAACTTTCCTATGGATAGGCTTACAGCTGTTTCCAAGATGTAGGCAGCAAAACCCAGGAATTCTCTGCTTACATATGCAATATGTAGCTCATTTTATCTTGACGAGCAATGAACTAAATTGTCCAAATTCATAATATCCCACAAGACACTTAGGCTAAGCTGTACATTAGGGCAGGTTGCATTTCCACATGACTAATAAAGGATCCATGAAATCCAGGAAATAACGTCAGGATCTTTCGTCAAGAGAAAATTGTGCAACTAATGAAGACATGCCGAATTCGCATGCACAGCCAATATATCTACTTCTAGTTGAGCCAAATAAGATCTTTACAGTGAACATAATCATTAGATCTCTATCTTATTACTTTCAATAAACATGAAAAATATAAAAGAAACAAATAATACACAAATAATAAACAGATATATTTATTTGTTCACTGATTCATTCATTTATAGATACATATGTACATGCTTTCCTTCCCAAAGCATAGTCAGTATTACAAACTTTATGAAAAATTTATGTATGTATTTATGTATGTATGTACATATGAACTTATGTACATACTCACGTACATATGTATGTATGTGTGTATGTATCTATATATGTGTGTGTATGTATGTACATATGAACATATGTACATACTCACGTACATATGTATGTATGTGTGTATGTATCTATATATGTGTACGTACGTAAGTACGTATGTATGTATGTATGTATGTATGTATGTATGTATGTATGTATGTATGTATGTATGTATGTATGTATGTGTGTGTGTGTGTGTGTGTGTGTGTGTGTGTGTGTGTGTGTGTGTGTGTGTGTGTGTGTGTGTATGTATGTATGTATGTATGTATGTAGGTAGGTAGGTATGTATGTATGTATGTAGATATATAGATATGTTTGTATGTACATACATAGTACATACATACACATCTACATTGTCGTGCTAAGTTAGTACATATGGATGTACATACATACGTACATTGTCATGCCGAATTCTACACAAAAAATCCATCTCCTACAAAAAATGCAGTTTGGAAAATTTCTCCAAAGTTCTACTAAACATAAGTGTTCTATCTCAAGACTATGAAATAAGCAAAAGAAGCTAGTCTAGTGGTCGAGTCACCTGGATGCTTGAAAGGAAGTTGCAAGTTCAAATCTAGGGACTTATTTACAAAACGCCTTTTAAGCTTCCAACAGCTTGCACTCAAGTTCACTATAACACATGTACAATATTTGGTAGACTCTTAATTGTATCTAGTTAGCGCCGCAACATTTGACATCATGCAAATCACTTACCACACTTTAGTTCAATTAATTTCATTATCATCACTTGGTGAGACACTACACCCTTCCTTTATGGATCAATTCCTATTGATATTTATAGATAGGTGTTCTATGAATGTGAATCAGAGAAAAGATTGAAGAGTTAGAGCTATTCGATCTAGATTTTGTACGAAAGAAACATGTCTTACAAATATTTTCATGATGCCTTCCGTCGTGTATATAACCAAGGCTCTCCCATTTCATAAATCTGGTGTTCTTATTTATTCTTTCACCACTTTGTTCCTATTCAACTCCTTACTATGATTTCATTTTCATCCATTTCTATATTGTCTGCATAAAGACATGTTATATTACTAAAGGAAGATCTCTCTAAAAGGTTAATAAAGATAGAAGAATCACTTGAAATGGACATTCAACTGAGCAGATATGTCAAGTCCCTTCAGTCGCTATAGTTTTCTGCATCCCGAGACCTTTCTCTACAATTTTCTCAGATTTTGTGTAGGATTCAGACATAAGACCTATCAAACTTTGCCAAATTATCTTAAAGTCTTCCATTAAGTTAGAGATTGTTGAAATTGGACTGTCAAAGAGGGATTCATGAAGTTTTTACTAAGAGGGATCGTAGTTAAGCACACTACACTCACCTAATTTGGTTGTATTTAGTTTTTTTTTTTCCTTTCTTTGGACAAATGTCATCTCAAAATTTACACGAATATACATATCTCCTCTTCAACTTTCTCATCAAACCTATCTTCGTTTTCAATTCCTTATTTCCATTTACTTAAAAACATATGTATGTCTTGTACTTGCAACATCATAGAACTTTGCATACAACCCCTTGTGCCAATTACCTGCAACAAGCTTTTACCCTGATATGAAATGATTTGGGATTGTTGTATGCTGCATGTGCATAAAAAATAGTTCACTCATTGTTTTTTACTTCCTTGTTTAAAGAAAGCACATCACATTCGCTTGAATCTTCAATAAACACAGAGTTAAAATATACTTCACTTTCATGAATGTTTTCTTTTATGAAGTTATTTGGATTTGACTTTAAGAATTTCGCTTTGTATATACATTGAGCACAATGGAAGAAAGAAACATGAATGAATAGAAGCCTAATTCATAATCCCCACATGTAAAAATGATGATGTTTAATGCAATGTTGCAAGCCTCTGCTAGAACCCAAACTTTTAATACTTTTTATGAACATTATTCAAGTCATTCAAGAGACCATTAGAGAGAAAGGGATATTTAATTCGAACAACATAATACAATATTTGCAAACATATGACTCAAAAATGAAATTATTTGGAGTCACAGATTCTCTTTAAGTAAAGTACTTTTTTAGAATTACTTACAAGTGGAATTCAGTCCAGATTGGATGCCAAATATGGGACTAACATTACTAATTACATTCAATGTAAGCAAAAATTGAGAGATCAATATTTCCCTGAGGACCAAGGGGATTTCACTATTCCAACCTTCCAAGAGTGGCTTGAAAAACAACAAAAGAGATTGTTAGAGTTTGAACTATTTTGTCAGTTTGAGAAAAAGTATTCACTACTTGATGATATAGACCAAAATGCCTTAAAACCCAAAAAAAAAAAAGTTCAACTTTTTGTATGAGCTATATACACAAATTTAGTTTACTTGAGCAATTAGGAGATATTTTGAAAGATCCAAATAGCCCTCTATTAGTACATTTTGGAAATGATGTGCGTGGACAATTGGGGCACTTCTTTCCCTCTTTTTTTCCTTTTGTCTCCTATATATGATCATAACACTAACCAACTATTTACCTTTGTATATCCCAAAGTTTGCAATATATTGTGTATTGCGCTCCCTCACCTCTTGTTCTTTGTAGTGTTGTTTGTTTGTGTTCATGCTTCCCAAACTCCAAGTTCCAACAACAGGTATTGGCGCAAGTCCTTGCTCCTTGAGGTGCATTGTTGTGCATTGTCGACACATTGCTGCTCACTCTTGCATCGCTATAAAACTTGGTTAACATAATCAAGGCGATATAAACTATAAAGATTCTTGAAGAGCTTAGTGCAAGAAAGAATCCGATGCGAGCTTGTTTCTTTCTTTCAATGCTCTTCCATAGTGATTTCACAAGCAATTTCATCCTTTTGTGCCAATTTTTGTTCTCTAATACAAACTCTTCAAAATCTTCTACGAGTATATGAGAGCCCCACAAGGTACTTCTATTCAACTTTTTCAAAAAACAATCAATTTTTGTAACATAGTTTGATCACTAGCCATGGCTGAGATCATGTCGTTATGGGCAGATCATGTCCTTATGGCTCCAATTACCCATTATGGGCATACATGATGTGCCATGTATTGGTTGCAAAAGAATTGTGGAATATTCTACAAGGTGCTGAATTATGTCTTGCTACAACTACAAATGCTCAAAATATAGCAGATGCTTTGCTCCTTAGAGTCTTCTACATGTGTACAAGAGCTCTATGGGGTTCTATTCAACTTTTTTAAAAACAATCAATTTTTGCACCAGAGTTTGGTCATTGGCCATGAGTGAGATCATGTTGACTATTGAGGATAAGTCGGATGGCTCTAATTACCCATTATGGGCATACATGATGCGCCGTGTATTGGTTGCAAAAGAATTGTGGAATATTATGTAGGGTGTAGAAATATGCCTTGTTATTGTAAGAAATAATAGCAGAACACAATAGACCAGTAGACAGAGTTTAGAAAAAAAGGAAGACAAGAGAGATGTAGATTAAGAAATAGAGAACTCAAATTCTCAAATCGTCAAGAGTAATGCAGCTACAAAGATGGTGTTGTCCACCCATGCGCTCCCAATGTGGAGATTAAATGGCAATTTATATAGACACCCGATGAAGGACTTACTAGTGCACAATGTTATGTAGAGCTACACTTGGGCCATGCTTATATAGCTTTTACAATGGGAGTCGATATCGATAAATGTAGTCGAGAGAGGCAAAATAGTCAACAAAATATAGAATCCAAAAGTTCTCCACGACAAGGAGTCCTACCGTCATGGCCTTACGGGCCGAGGAAATAGCCACTCCCCCCCCCCCCTCCCCCCCGATACAGGGCAAGCCCCTCTTTGCACTCCCCCCATTAAGGTTCTATGGGGAAAATATGCAACACCACAAGGCCTTTATTTTTGCCTTGAATGGCAACCCAGTGGCCCGAAAGTTTATGCCCTACATAACCCAAGGGCTAGGCTCACAAAGATCATCTATGAACATTGAAGGTCACACATAGACCTCATCTAACTTAGAATTTAGGGTTCCACAAATGTCCGGGCTCTCACAATGGCTTCTGCTCATAATGGGGCCTTACAACTTAGGGCATGTGGATCATTTGTGGTCACTTCGAGGTGGAGTATTGAGTATATCTAACACCCCCACCTCAATGTCCATCGTGCAGTGAACTACCTCCTTGGTCCAATACAAAGCTTTGGAAAGTGTCAATGAAGTTTCTCTCTCCTAAGAGCCTTGGTTAAGATGTCTTCTCCATTTTCTTCAGTTGGACAATAGCTTATTTCCACGAACCCCTCCTCGATCAACTCATGCACATAGTGATACTGAATTTCTATGTGCTTGGTACATGTATGAAAAACAGGATTCTTGGCGATGGCCATGCAACTTTGGTTGTCACACTTAAAACTAATTGTAGCATTATCTTGTACTGAAGCTGAGTACAATGCAGGATGTGTTGAAACATGTGAGGCAGTATAGTTGAGAAGGATCCTATGGCACATACGAATACAGGGACAAGAGGCTACAAGGTAATAGACCAACAAAATACACCAATAGAAAAAGTTGAGAAAAATGTGGACAAAGAGAGACACAGACAAAGAGAGAGAGAACTCAAATTCTCAAATTGCCAAGAGTAATGAAGCTACAATGATGGTGTTATCCACCCATGCACTCCCAATGTGGAGCTTAGATGGCGATCTCGATAGACTCTAGACGAAGGGCTTACTAGTGCGCAATCCTATGTAGAGCTACACATGGGCCATGCTTATATAGCTTTTACAATGGAAGTTGATATAGATAAACGTAGACCAAAGAGAGAAAATAGTTGACAAAATACACAATCCAACAAGGTCTCCATGACTAGAGGTCTTACCGTCAAAGCCCTATGGGCTGAGGGGATAGGCCCCTTGGACCCCGCAAAGGGGACAAGCCCTCCTCTTCACTCCCCCATTAAAGTTCTATGAAGAAATCGCACAACATCACAAGGCCTTTATTTTCACCTTGAATGGGAACCCAAAGGCCCGAAAGTGTATGTCCTACTTAACCTAAGGGCTAGGCTCACAAAGATTATCTATAACCATCAACGGTCACACATAGACCTCATCTATCTTAGAAGTTAGGGTTCCACAAATGTCCTTGCTTCTCCTCATTATGGGGCCTTACAAATTAGAGCACCATGATGGTAGAAATGCAGAGTCACATATCTTGATTGCTTTGTCTATCAAGCATGTCATTATCCCTCAAATTTTGCTCACGTAAAAAAGCTAATAATGTTAAGGATACTGTTTCCACATTATATCAATATGAAGTTCTTGTTGCTTCATTTCGTAAACAATTCAAGGGTAAGCATACAAATGAAGGTGATTGTATGGACAATTTTCTTACAAAGATCAAAGATTTGAAGGAACATATTGATTGCTACAGATAAAACTTTGCGGAGTTCAATTGTGCATTATTCTCAAGAGGTTGTTTGATTCTTACCAAAGTTTCTCTTCTACTCTTTAATTAATGATGAACGGCAATTCATATTCCTTAGAATTTGAAGAGCTGGTTTATATTTTGCTACATCTAGGCAAAACAGCTCTAATATGCATGTTGCAAATCAAGCTTTTGTTTTTGGTCAAAAAAGCAAGGGTAAATAAAAATGGTTTTCCCCCTGATAAGAAAAATTGTAAATGCTTCACAATCAAAGAAAGAAGACAAAGATAAGAAGAAGGCAGATGAGCAAAAATTGTATTGCAAATACTATAAGGCTAATGATCATGTTATAAGGAACTTTCTTACACATGTTGCTAAGGAGGCAAAGAAGAAAAAGGCATGAATGGATATTGCATACACTTCTTCTTCTAAAACTAAGCCCCTTAACCTTATGCAAAATGAAGAATGAGCATTTATTACAGAATGCAGTTATGATCCATCATCGCATGATCATTGTATGTTTATTCTCGACTCACATGTTTGGTAGGCACCTAAATCAAGGTCAAAACTCAAATCCTAATTTTCAGATTTAGGATGAAAAGAAATTTTTTAGTGAAAAGAAACTTTTGCTTTATTAATGAAAAGCAGTTTTTGCATCATTAGTGAAAAGCGGCGTTTGCTTTAGTTTTACCTTGTTTACCAAGGCAAACATAGCATGTATAGACTAACACATTGAACATTTTTTATTATCACTTTTGGAACTCTTCAAAAGCTAGAGCTTGGAGGGGGTGTTTCCTTCAACTTGGAAAGGTGGAGTTTTGTCTACTTCATCATCTACAAGGTGTGTAGTAGCTTGAAGCTCATCTATTTTTAGAGGAGATCATCTTTAGACTTGAAGATTTCAGAGTTATTGGACAGCTTATATAATCATGTTGTATATCTTCTATGCTCTCTTGTAACTTCAATCATGGAATGTATGCAATATATTTGGAGCTTTGCTCCTTACATCTCCCTCATATGTTGTCTATTCTGCATCTTGATCTCTATTTTCACTATGTGTCTTTATTGATTGTGCGCCTAAAAACCAACAATTGGTATCAGAGGGGGGGGAAAAAAAAAAAAAAAAAAGGGAGTACATAGAGAATTCGGCCACGTGTAGGAAGATAAAATCTTCATGGAAGGTACACATCAAGCTCAAGCTACATATTTTGAAGTGGTCATCAATTCATCAATCTTTATGAAGAAGCTGAATTATATTTTGAAGAGATACACTCTAGGAGGGATGACGAAGAAGAAGAACTTGTCAGAATGCAGCTATTATAGCATCAAAAAAAGGGTGGATAGTTTATATATGAAAGAATTTTTATTAATTTCTTGAATTTTTTGGAATTAAATAGTCAAAGAAAGCTCGGAGAGCATTACTTCCTTTGTGTACATGTGAAGTGGTATTCAACTATTAGTCAACCTTCTAGTGCTCCTTGAAATTAGTCACTCGGCCATATTTGGGAGTTTACAACATGTCTTTGTGGTCATGGAGGAAGACTTATGTTAGCAAGTTTGGTTTTATTTGTTCATTCAGAAACTTATGGTGGAATCATAACACCTTGTACTTGTATGTGTGTTTGTACAATAGGTATAGACGAGAGCATATAACCTTGATTTGAATGGACTCACCAACCTTGATAATCTTAGAAGTAGTTTGAACCTATATTCTATCTCGATTACATAGCCTCTTCTGGTTGTCTCTGTGTTTCGAAGTAGTACTTGGTTGAGAAGAGTGAGGGATGTGTGAGTTCTTATTGTGGTGTGTTATAAGAGTGCTCTTCATGTGAAAGATCCTTGTGTGTGTTGATGGATATTTTGCATGATCTCTGAAAAGGACACCAAAAACTAATAAATCACTACAATAAATAACAATTATACCTACCTTACATATTCTGAAACCATCATGTTAGGGGGGATTGTTAGAAAATATGTCATTGGGACAGCTTTCTACTGGGAACCCCACCTGCAGGTTTATAAGTTAATTAAATTTAATTCTTGGAAACGGTCAAAAATATTTATTTCTTAGGAAATAGTAAGAACAACGTCAAAACTTTTTAGAGAATGTGATAAAGCTCAGGGAAAGCTATCCAACCATATGTAACACTCGTGTGTTTGACACCTAAATCAAGGTCAAAACTCAAACCTTAATTTTCAGATTTAGTGTGGAAAGCAACTTTTAAGTGAAAAGCAGCTTTTTTGCATTATTAATGAAAAGCAACTTTTGTTTTATTTTTACCTTGCTTACCAAGGCAAACATTGCCTATGTAGACAATACACATTAAACACTTCTGATTATCACTTTTTGAGCTCTCCAAGGGTTAGAGCTTGGAGGTGTTTCCTTCAGCTTGGAGAGGTGGAATTGTGTTTTCTTCATCATCAACAAGGTGTGCAAGAGCTTGAAGATTATCTATTTTTGGAGGAGATCATCTCCATCCTTGAAGATTTTGGAGTTATTGGTCAGCTTGCATAGTCGTGTTGTATATCTTCCATGCTATCTTGTAGCTTCAATCATGGAATGTATGGATTATATTTAGAGCTTGGCTCCTTACATCCCTCTCATGTGTTAACTATTCTCCATCTTGTCTCTATTTTCTCTCCATCTTGTCTCTATTTTCTCTAAGTTTCTTTCTTGATTGTGGACCTGAAAACCAACTTATCGGCTCTTGGTTATCCTGCACTAGGTGTATCATGAAACATAAAGAATATCCCGTCTGATCTCGAAACCTATAGGGACACACACCTTTCCTTTATGAAATGGATATCCATCATGGACACTATAATTCTTCCACTTTAATCATTTTTTCCATATATGTCAATACTTCATCCTCATTGGAAACACGTGTATCTGGAACCCCTTTCTCAATGACTTCTCATATCTCAAAATATGCAGGATCAAACCTATATTTCCGTCTAATGGACTCAGTAGCTCACTAGTGATATGAGTAAAACTCAACCCATTGAGCATAGGCATGAGGCTAAGTGAATTAGCCATCATATTAAACTTTCCCTTCCTATACCTAAGCTCATAATCAAACTTTTGAAGGGTCTCTTTCCATCGATCCCTATGACCCTTAAGGTATGTTTGATTAGAGAGCCACTTAAAACTCTCTTGATCAAACACTAGTATAACTATGGCACCATATAAATAATGACGCCACTTTTTCAAAGCATGGACAATTACACACAACTCATGCTCCGTCTCTTTAGCAGGCTTTAATTTTTCTATCTCAAAAGCCACTAGTCGATCATCTTGTACTAGAACGACTCTCATAGCAAAATCACTCGTATCAATCTCAACCATAAAAGATTTATTGGGATCCTCTGTATGCAATACTGGAGTTGTGGCAATTGCTACTTTTAATCTTTCCATACTTTTCTTCTTCTCGTCTCCCCAACGAAAGGCTTTCTGTTTCCCTTTAAGTTTTTCCGTCATAGGAGAGCTGATGTGGCATAATTTCTAATGAATCTTCGATCAAATCTTAACGAATCTAGAAAGATCTGAAGCTCTTCATTTGGCGATTCCATAATAGTTCATGCTTTGTCAAGATCCATCAGGATTCCATGCTAGGAGACAATACGGCCAAGACACCTAACTTTTGTTTTGGAAAATTTGCACTTTTCCTCTTTTGGCAAAGGGCGAATTTTCTTGTAACACCTGAAATACTTTACGTAAGTGTTCGAAGTGTCCTTCTTCGGATCTACTATGGATTAGAATATCATCTAGTAAGTCAACAACAAATTATCCTAGATACAATCATAAAACACCATTCATGAGTTTCATGAATGTAGTAGGAGCATTGGTGAGACCAAACGGCATCATCAAAAACTCTTAGTGTCCATTTCTAGTCCTAAAGACGATCTTAGAAACATCTTCCGCCCTAATCCTAATATGATGATATCTTACCTAAGATCAAGCTCGGTAAATTACCGAGGTTCATATAACCGATCGAATAAGTCCTCCAATCAAGACATTGGAAACTTCTTCTTTATTGTTACCTTATTTAGTGCTCTATAATCTATACAAAATCTCATAGAGCCCTCCTTTTTCTTTACGAGAAGCATTGGTGATGCCCATGGTAAGCTACTAGGTCTGATGAAGCCTTTTCCTAAATAGTCTTGAATTTGCTTCTCTACTTCTTAATGTTATGAAACACTAAGTCTATAAGGCGGTTTACAAAAGATTTAGTGTTGAAAACTAAGTCAAATGGCATGGTCTATGTCCCCTCTCTAATGGTGATCCTCTTGGTAGACTAGTGGGAAAAACATCTCCAAACTCAAACATGAATTACATATGATGCTGTATGAGTATGCATACAATGATCAAAGATTTATACAATAGATACATCTCTTTTACATGCTGGAAATCAAGCAAAGCCTCGAACTCTAAACATGAAATGAGAGGTGCACTATGTACATCTTGTTGAGAGTTCCATGCTCTACCCTTTTGTCCAAACCTAGAATCATTCTCATGCAAGCTCATTTATCCCACATGCAAATCTCCCAAACTAGGCCTCTCTTCACTCCTCACAAGCTCATTCACTCAAGCTCTTGGCAAGAGTGCCTTCACTCTCCTCATGGAGTCTCCATGCTCATAACACATTGTATGTAAGTCTTTTTTTTTTATCACATTCATTATGTTTTTTTATCTTTTGTTCCATCCTCCATAGTTTAATTATTGTGTTATCAATAGTAAATTAGGAGTTGTTTTTCTCTTTTCAACATGGTATCAGAGCATAGGTTAAGTTTCGTTTTTGTGTTTATCTTTTCCCTTTTCATCAATAACCTTGATTAGCATCATAATATTTTGTTCCCTCCCTCACTCCCTTCCTTCCATATATCATCTTCACAATAAAAGTGTTTTTAAGCACTACTTTCATTTCTCTCTAATCATGGTTATCATTTTTTTGGTTTTCCTTATCATCATTACCATAGAGGCAATTTTTCATTAATCCCTCCCTCCCTCCATTTCCTATAATAGTGCTTCTAAGCACTTGTCTAAAGTCTCATGGATGCCATATATCCATGCAAACCAAGGGATTCCATATGTCCCAAACTTACATCCCATATGTCCAAGATATGTCTAAGGATCCATATGTCCTTAGATCCTAAAAACCCAATGGACTAAGTGATCCCGTATGTCACTAGTCCCTCATATTAAAAACAAAAGGGTCATCACATTGCACTTGTGACCAATCATCTATGCAGTATATTCTACTTTGATCTACTTTTATCGCTCATCAAACATGGTTTGAATGATCATATCACCATACTTTTTTGAGACTTCCAGACGGTTGTGCATTTGAAATGTAAAAAATACAAACATGATATGAAAACAATATGTTTCATGTAACATGTCTAAGTAGGATCCTTACAAGCACATATGATGTCCTTGAAAAATTGGCAATTAAAGCAATTGGATTATAAATTAATAGGCATAAGTAAAGATAAACATAAGGGAAGGACGGTGAGGAAACAAAAGAATTAAAAGAAATCAATAACAACAGATCTGTTACAGTAAAGGCAACTAACCTACCTCTATTTTTCTCAAATGAAAACAAAAATATCAGCAATGGAAAAAGAAGCAACACGCTTAAAAAGAGACATCCAGAACCTCACACAAACAATGAGACATAGAGTCAGTTCAAATAGGGCAGCAGGTGTACATTTAGCCAATCCTCCGCCGATGAAAATGCATGCTCAAACCGGCATTGTTTACATAGTCCACCATGGACTCGATTTCATGTTGTCCATATCATAAAACAAAACTAAAAAATTGTTCTGAAAACCTCCTTCTCGGCTTCGCGCCCACATCAACGTGTGCGGCCAATGTTTGATAATATTCTTGTCTTTTTCCTTTTTTTTTTAACTTTGATATTATAAACTTTCGGCCTTTGATATTTACACTGAATCGGCGTTCACATTGAGCAGAGGAACACAATTCAATTTTCATTGTACCACGCTGTTATGCGAACAAAGAGCGTGACTAAAATAGATGAACTCCATGCTACATAGTTCTACCTGGAATTTCTCATTTGGCATAAAAATCCACCCGTTCAGTGTGAACCACCCATGCATTCACACAAAGCAGAGGCAGAACGAAATCAAAAAGGTCAGAGGACCCACAAAAGAAGAAAAGTGCTGAATCTAGAGCGAAGAAACGAACTCACCTGCAAAATCGGTCACTTTGTCGAATTTGCAGGCAGCAGCAACCACAAAAAAGGAAAATTGGTATAGAACCTGCGCAGAATTGAAAAGCAGATAGCTAATATATGCGTCGAATGAATGAATGAACTGAAGAAACACCAACAAATGAACTCTACACTACACGTTCATCACGTTCTAGAGGGCGTAAAAACAATGCAAAACCCATTCTCTTGTCAGAAACCGATCCAAACAGAAGCAGAAGAATGCTTACAGTGACAATGGCAGTGATAGCTAGGTAGTTCTCGTCCAGCACAAAGCGGCCTTTCCGAGAGGATTCTAGAACAGCACTCATGAGATCACCGTCATCTGCCGAAAAACTAAAAACCGACATGGAGACAGACAACCCGTCAATGCAAACTAGCTTCCTCCTCTTGCACAAGGAAGGATATTACACAATGCCAACTCCTGCCGTCAACCACGGGCAGCATGTGGTTCCAAATGCCTAAGCGTGCACATGCGCAACGAGTCATTTTCGAACGCAGGATTACTTTACAATTTTTCAAAGCTAAGATAGGAAGCACGATTCGCATTTGCATTATAGAAGCTAACTTCTCCATGGAGAAGGGCGTATGAAAATCATTTGGAAATACGGTCTATTGTTTCCCCAATTTGCATGAAGCATGTAGGTCAAACTCACTCAATGCTTACACCTTTCTCATAATAGAAAATGGTGGAATTTCTAGGTCCAAAGTCTTTTAAAGCCATAAGAGAAGAGAATATGACACTGAATATGACACTATGTGGTGTACAAAACTCTAGTCTAAAAACTAAGGTCAAAGTGTAGGACTAAGAAGACAAAGGAATATGATCGGAGTGCAAAACCATAATGGTAGAGGAGAAAGCTAATTGTGACTTGTGGGAAGTTTCAAGGTTTTCTCGGAGCCAAGTTTTTCAAGGCGAGGAAGCGGAGACTCTACTACTATTTTGTGGATTTTTGCAAAGCCTTCGACATGGTCCCCTCAGAGAGACTATCAGACAGCCTTGTTAGCACAATTGCTGTGAAACAAGGTTTCCCTCTCTCACCCACTCTCTTTGGTCTCTACATTGATGAGATCTCGGAGTATATACAACGAGAGACTACTACGGAGACTCCATGAGTTACACCTACCGTCAGACATGCTATGGGCCATCCACGATTTGTATGCACGAGTCACACGCAGAGTACGTTGCCCCGACGGCTATCAAACAGCCTTGTTAGCACAATTGCTGTGAAACAAGGTTGCACTCTCTCACCCACTCTCTTTGATCTCTACATTGATGAGATCTCGGAGTATATACAATGAGAAGGGGGGCAAGGAGGAGACCTCGAAGGTATGCCAGTACACATCCTATTATATGTTGATGACATTGTCTTGCTTTCAGAGTCACAGGAGGGACTGCAGTAACATTTACAAGCACTTGATACCTTCTGCATTGAGAGAGGACTCACAATGAACCTTGGCAAGACCAAGGTCATGATCTTCCACACCTCTAGGACAGTGCGCCATCGAGCCTCTTTCATCGCAACTGGAGGACAGATAGAGGTAGTGGACTCTTACGTCTACTTAAGTGTCACCTTCTCGGGCAATACAGGTATGTTCTCCATGGCCTTGGCAGCGAGAGACAGATTGACACGAGGCTATGCGGTGCTTTTCGAATTGGAGAGACATTGCTTTCAGGCACATCTCCACGAGCCCCGGACTAAGGGGTGGCTCTTTGATACCCTAGTGACACCTGCCTTGATGTACACAACGGCGGTATGGGCACTAGGAATTATGGTGGCAATGTGGATGCAGATTAAGAGGCCCCAGGTCATCATGATTTCGCACTTGCTATGGAGCAAGCCTTTCGTTCCACATGACATTATACGGGTTGAGCTTGGCACAACACCGATGCTGGTGGAGGCCCTCTTCGTGCAAGTAACCTTTATCCTGAGAAACAAGGACCTCCCCCCTTTTTAGTACAACCTCTCTTCCCCCTACACTACCCTCTCTCATTCAGAGAGGAAAAGGATCATCCATCAAGACCTACTACAGATACACATCAGGGAGACATGGATAGCACCACGGGAGCCTCTTCCCACAAAGAGGCAACACTTTAGAGAGCACTTCTTGACAGTGACAGTGGATGGTTTCATCCAGAGACCACGATACATGGACACATACATGGCACCAGCAGAGAGAGTGGCCATTCGGCAACTCAGAGTATCGTCACACCAGCTCGAGATTGAGGTTGGGCGAGCAACATGAAGCCCCAAGGATGAGAGATTATGCAGGCTCGGTCGAGAGGAGGTGGAGGACGAGGAGCACTACACATGTTGATACCAGGCATATGAGGATATCAAAGACCACTACCCATAGCTCTTCAGGGGACCCAGAGAGATCAGGACATTATTGGGGATGGAGGACTTGTGCTCTCTAGGTCGTTTCCTAGTAGAGCTCAAATGCCGCCATGCCTCACTTCTCCAGCAGATGGAGATACACCCGACTCCTTAGATTCATATTAAAAATTTCTTCAGACCCACAGCTGCCCGGGAGCCAAGCCCGACATGGCGTGTCACATTACAGAAAGCTGAGGAGCTTAGATGATATGCCGACGATCGAGACCCCCACTCTAGAGAGTCCATCTCCACCAGAGAGAGATTCAGGCGATTCATGAACGCCATGACATGGAGATGTCAACAACACACCCCTACCGACTTGGACGTGCAGAGCATTCTGAGGCTCGCCAAGATGGCCTACCCACCAATGCATTATATCCTACATCAACTTCAGGCATCTAGAGGGCTATGACTCCACCCACCCTCCCGTCCCTATGCATATCATATTTGTATCTCACCCCCTGAGCACCCCACAACCTTGATGCAAGCTATTATCCCCTCCTTTTATACTTTGTTTTGTACTCACATTTTTATTTTCCTTTTGGGATTACAGTGGATCGGATCATGTTGATGTATATCTTTTGTCTCATAGGCCAATTTTGGCCTCTAATAGACATTAAAAGGTCTCTCTCTCTCTTTCTCTCTTTGTGCTCCAAAAAGAGAGAGCAAAGAGGGCAAGAGTGTGTGCAAGAAAGAGAGGGAAAGAGAGGGTGAAAGAAGTAAGCAAAAGGCAAGTGTGTGTGCAAGACTCAAGCAAAAGGCAAGAATATGTGCTCAAAGGAAGGCAAGGTAAGACCAAAACGAAGCTTGCTGGTAACTACAACATAAAAAAATGCATCCCAAACCTATATCTAAAAAAAAAACTCATATGGCCAAACAAACATATTAGGACGTTCGGATGAGTATGCAATGTGAGATGCAATCGTCAATGTGACATGCAATATGCCGTCAATATTATCACATGCAACGTGCATTAGCATTGTGAGTATGTAATGTGCAGTATTGTTATGTGTGGCATGTGCACTATGAAGTTTGAGCAATCATCAATGATATGCATTTTTATGTATGTATGACTGTTGAGCCTTGAGTTTTGACATGCTTCAATGCATGCATCATGTGACCATTGACACATTGCATTGTGATTCGTGACTCATGATATCATACATCTTGCATACATCATATGCATTGTGAGTTTGACATACTCATGAGTCATGTATAACGTCACATGTGACATGCATCATATTTACATGCACTTTACATTGTGACATGGTGCGCAGAGCACACTGCATACATCATGAGCAATGTGCATTGTGTAATGGCATGCAATATTATTTGTCACATGTATTGATAATTGACTCGTCCGTGGTCAATCAACATCCATGCATAATGTCACATTTAATCTGCATTGTTATGTGTGATATGCATAGTAAAAAAAAATCGCACGATTTTTATTTCATAAAAATCGTAAAAATCGCATTCGCAATTTAAATCATTTTTAACGATTTTTTATTCTCAATTTTTTTTTTAAGGTTTCATATTGTAGATCTCTTTTTAAAATTAAAATTTCATCAATGTGATACTTATGTTTGCTAGTAGTATATCATATATTACCACTTTGCTCTCTAGGTAGAACTATATTATTTTCTTGCCTATTAGAGATTTGACTAACTAAATTAAGTTAAAATCGATGCTCAGTGATTTAAGTAATAGAGCACTAAGGGCTTAAAAAGCTACAAAGTCAAGTTCCTTCAATTATATATGTACATTTTTTGGCATCAAATTAAGTCCCTATCCAGTATGAATCTGTACCAACTTATAGTTGAATGACATTATAGAGTTTATATGAATGCAATGTTATCAAAAACTCTTTAGTGGCATCTCACATATGACTGAAGTACAACAACTAACAAGCACCCAAGTCATATAAACTTTTCACTACTTTCACTACTATCCAATACTGGAGTATATATGAGTTAAATAGGTATTGTGCATACCTTAGATACAAGAAAAAATAAAAATCTCTTGATAAATAAAAACCTCGATTTTTGTTTTTATTTTTAAAAACCTCTACGATTTAAATGATTTAAATCTTGATTTAAATCTACGATTTAAATCTCTACTTTGCACTATGGTGATATGCCACATGTCACATGCATCATGTGCAACATGCATGCATACTACATTCATGCACATTGCATATTACATAATGCCACAATGCACATTTAATATTCAATGTAATTTGTGAGAACTCTGATGCATTGTAATTTGTGACATATCACATGCTCATTGCTTATGCATAATGTCACAATTCACGAGTCACATGTGACTTAAGTAGGAAGTTAGGAACATATAAGTTCTAATGTTTTTCTTTTTTGGCAATTGAATATAGGTCTATCATCATGCCGAAGAAGATCCGTCCATATTAGGATGCATATACCATAGTAGCAGGGCCTACACATAGTAGTCTACACAGCCTCTTCTAGTAAAGATGGAGCAAAGTCTTGGCAATGCAAGTATTGCAAGAATAGTTTCAACAATACCATTACATGAGTCATATCCCATGTTTCAGGTATTGGTGAAAATGGCATAGGAGCATGTACAATTGTTCCTCGTGACATTGCAAATGTGATTATTGTGGAGGGGCACATGTTTAAAGGTAAGGTTATCTATCATAGAGAGCAAATAGCAGAAGATGATGATGCACTTCTTCATCCTCAGAGGAAAGATGAGAATCGTGCTTCCCAAAGCATAAATATCATGGTGATGCAAGCAATAGTCAATCAAGAAAAAGGCCTCATACGGATGATGTTTCACAGTCCTCATGTGCATCCGATGCAGTTCATACTAGTCCTTCTACTACGCAACCTCCCTCCTCTACACATACTGATACTCAGTCCACTTTACATGGGTGTATATATTTAGAGAGTTAGGTGAAGGAGAGAAAAAGAATCGCAGAGGTGGAGATTGCACGTACTCTTGTGGAGTGCAATCTCTCTTATAATGTTCTATGTTCACCACAATGGAAGAGGATGATCAAAGCATGCATTGATGTAGGTCCTCTTGCAAATCAGATACATGGAGTATCATCGGATATGCAAGGGTATGCTAGATGAGAAGAGAGACCGTATTGGCATTTCCCTTGCATCGATTAGAGAGAGTTGGGTGCAGTATGGATGCACCATCATGGTTGATGGTTGGAGTGACTTTCTGTGTCTACACATTATAAATGTTTTGGTGTCATCATGCTTAGGTATATCGTATGTGACATTTGTTTACTATTCACTACCTTCAAGTTCCTTATTTATTTGTTCGTTGTGACGAGTCAAGACTCAGTACTAGTTTCATATTTTTTTCATGGAATTTGATTGTTTAAGTACTGATTTTTTTTATAAGCTATGATGTTGGTGTTGGCAATGAGAGGATTACGGGAGAGTTTATCTACCTGGGTATAGGCAAAGAGAATTTGGTTCACATTGTCACATACAATCCATTGAACTTCAAACGCATGTCTAGTCTCAACTCTTGTTTGTTAAACATCCATATCTTGTATTTTGTAATTTTATATCCATAGCCATGATCTCGTATTGTGAGATTGCCAAAACTATCCTATGATATATATGCATCTCAAGTTGTAAAATCTTTTCATCATTGAGTATCATTGCATCATATTTTTGCCTCCAATACTCCAAATATATTGTAATAATGTTGTATAGGTCCAGCCTTGCTAAACCCAAACTAATGCTCTCCTGACACTACCCATATGTGAATAATAGGAACACAACCTCCCTTATTCACAGGAAAAGCAAAAATAAGCTTCCTCCATCCCATGCAAAGAAGCTTGTTTTAAGAAGCAAAATGACTCAAAATCACTCTCCAACATCAAAGAGAGAGAGTATCAAAGGATGGTCACTTTGGGAATGCATGCAAAAAGAAGAAAGCTTGTTTGTGCAAGAGCTAGTGAGGGGTATTGGAGAAAAACAATGGTTTATTGGCCGATGGATTCTACTTCTTTCATGTCTATTGATAGTGATGCGTTAATGAAGTACCCGCCTCTATTTTTTTTAAATGAAAACAAAAATATCAGAAGCAACACGCATAAAAAAAGACATCCAGAACCTCACACAAACAATGAGACATAGAGTCAGTTTAAATAGGGCAACAAGTGTACGTTTAGCCAATCCTCAGCTGATGAAAATGCATGCTCAAATCCGCATTGTTTACATAGTCTACCATGGACTCGATTTCATGTTGTCCATATCATAAAACAAAACAACTCTCTATTTTATCATGTAGTGACTTTAGGGAAAATCAAAATTTTAAATGGGGGGCCATACATACACTTTTACGTATTGTTTCCTTTTCATATGTCTTCACTTTTGCCTTCATTTCTTCAATCTGTGTGCATCCGAAAGGGTTCACCTGAACCTTCTAGACACTTTAAAACACTTGAAAAGCTTATAAAAAGACAATCTGCAACCTGCATTCAACTTTCTACAAAACCATAACCATTGTGAATAAATTGTTTGTGCACTACCTATGCACCTTGGCCAACTTGACTTTGACCAGTTTGACTTTGAGAAGCTTGACTTTGACCACTTTGACTTTTACCAAATTGACTTTGCCCACTTTGACTTTGGATGGCTCAACATGTCTATATCATAAAACAAATTTTAAAAAATTGTTTTGAAAACCGCCTCCTAGCTTCTTGCCCACATCAACCTGTGCGGCCAATGTTTGATAATATTCTTGTTTTTTTCCTTTTTTTTTTACTTTGATTCTAGAATAGCACTCATGAGATCAATGTCATCGGCCGAAAAGCTAAAAACTGACATAGAGACAGGCAAATCATCAATGCAAAACTAGCTTCCTCCTAGTGATTGATGCTTTGAATCTCAAGGAGGAGGTCCTGAGTTCAAATCCTGGCTGGACATATCCATGAGTTTCCAAAGATGGATGTCCATGATGTTCCCCAAGATTGGTGCCTCTACCTTACTAGGTTGGGTGTGTGCATCTTTCCAATTCATTGTACTCTTAAAAAAAAAAAAAAAAAAAAAACTCCTGCCGTCAACCACGAGCAGCATGTGGTTCCAAATGCCTAAGCGTGCACATGCGCAACGAGTCATTTTCAAACGCAGGATTACTTTACAATTTTTCAAAGCTAAGATAGGAATCACGATTCGCATTTGCAAAGAAGCTAAACTCTCCATGGAGAAGGGCGTTTGAAAATCATTTGGAAATACGGTGTATTGTTTCCCCAAATTGCTCAAACTCACTCAATGCTTACACCTTTCTCATAATAGAAAATGGTGGAATTTCTAGGTCCAAAGTCTTTGAAAGCCATAAGAGAATATGACACTATGTGGTGTGCAAAACTCGAGTCTAAAAACCAAGGTCAAAGTTAAGAGTAAGAAGACAAAGGCCTATGATCAAAGTGCAAAACCATAGTGGTGAAGAAGAAATCTTGACGTTTGGGAAGTTTCAAGGTTTTGGGAGGCAATTCTTTCAACTATGCAAGACTCTCTATGTTCTCTCTCCTCCATCTTCATCCCCTTTCCATCTACTAAACACCTATGGCTATCATCGTGTTGCTCTTAGCATCATCCATTATACATATATTGCTCCTAGAGTAGTCAAAAATCAGCTTGCAGGATTCAACTTACAACAAAAATTAATTTTTTCAATGATGACTCGAAGGATAAATGCTTGAACGAAAAATGGTTAGTTTTTGCCTAAACAATTATTCAACACTTTTCAAGTTTCATTTCATTCGAATTTCAAAGTTTCATTTTATTCAAACAATTATTTGAAAAATATTATTCTAACTTTAGCTTCATTTGTTAAACACATCATTTCATTCAAATTTCAAAGGCATTCTTGTTCAAGCTACAAGTTAGAACTCTATCCCACGTGCCTTTGAAAGCCATTTTTTTACTTTTGTTCTAAGTATTATATCTACTAAAACATGAATACAACCTTTGAAGATTCAGACATGACTAATGTGCTCAAACATGCCAACATCCTAAGAATGACTATCTTATCATTTTTCTCCAACATTTGAAGACCCAATTATGGTCATCACTCAGATCAAAAAGGAAAACTACCCTTATTATTATCATTGATAATAACCTTAAATAACCACCCCTCCTAGAACTTCAAAAGAAGATGATTACCATAGTGCTTTTTGATCTTGATGCTTCTTGTGGGAGCTGAAGGGACTACAACCACTAAGTGCATACTCGCGAATTACAATTTATAGTTCTTGTCTAGTCTAGTAGTCTAGTAATCTATTATCTTTTCTTGTCTTAGCTTGTCCTATCATGGTTCGTCTTGGATTTTCTTTTCTTGAAGTCTAGTCTTACCATCTTCTAATCTTCTAGTCACAAGATCAATTATGGTCAAGTCTTAACTCTTAATTCTTAAACATCCATATCCGTGGAATTTTGTATCGTGTCTTAGCATGTGCTATCTTGTCCTATCCTTTCTTGGAGTCTAGTCTTGTCTTGTCTTAACTTGTCCTATCATGGCTTGTCTTGGATTGTCCTTTCTTGAATTCTAGTCTTATCATCTTCTAATCTCCTAGTCACAAGATCAAGCATGGTCAAGTCTTAACTCTTATTTCTTAAACATGCATATCATGGAATTGTGTACCGTGTCTTAGCTTGTGCTATCTTGTCCTATCATGGCTTGTCTTGGATTGTCTTTTCTTGAAGTCTAGTCATACCATCTTCTAGTCTCCTGGTCACAAGATCAATTATGGTCAAGTCTTAACTCTTATTTCTAAAAAATCCATATCCATGGAATTTTGTATCGTTTCTCACTACTAGAAACGGGGGGCGTAGCAATGCCCCCATTGAAAGAAAAGAGAGTCTCATCGTTTATGCGACGCTTACTCCAGAGAGCATCGCATAAGCGACGAGACTATTTTTATTTTTTATTTTTTAAAGAAGAACCGTCGCATAAATGATGCACAACATCGCTTATGCGATGCTAGTGGCCACCGTTGCAAATAACATCACTAATCATCAATGCTATTAGCAACATTGGCACACTGCTTGTGACGCTTGAGCATCGCATAAACGATGCTCTGGAATCAAAAAAAAAAAATTCGATTTCTCGTGGCACATTTGTGCCAAGATTGAGACGAGAGAGAGAGAGAGCACGTGCATGCACATCCAGCAGGACCGTCAGAGAGAGGGGTGAAGGTACACACACATATACACATAGATTTACACACATGCACATGCATACACACACATATATATACACATAGACACACATATACACACATAGACACACATACACACATAGACACATACAAACATAGACACATACACACATACTGTGGAGAATGAGTTCTCCTATGCACAACGAAAATGTGTAATGAACCCTTGTATGTCCAGCACTTAGACAAATAACTGTCCACACAAGTATGCTGAGGAATTGAACTTCACTCTCAGATTGATAACTCCTTGAATATATATCCTTTGAAGAAAATATTTGGGATAGGGAAATGCACACAAATAACTTCCCAATAAGCTAAAAATCAATCAATTTGGATATGTTTTGGTCGGGAAACTTAACCGACCAAA
>MU260792.1:122500-130000 GCA_020310875.1 Ceratopteris richardii
TTCTCATGTTTCTTGATTACTTCTATAAACATTTCTTTCTCTTTTTCTCTTAGAAATGATCTTTCACCAAACTTTATCTCTTTAATAGTCTTCTCAGTAAGATGACGCCCTATAAGCTCTCATTGTGTTAGCATAGGGTCATCAGATACACTCAGATACTTCTCATGGCTATCATCTAGTAATGGTTGGGCTATGGGTTTTACCTTTTTCTCAACAGTCTTATACTTCCTATTCACATTCACTTCATGTTCTCACAAAAACTCAATAATCATTTCATATTTTTGGATAGAACCACGCATGATAATCTTTTATTTTTCATTTCTCTCAAGTGCATGTCAAGCTCTTCCAGAATAGTTAAACTACTCTCCAACTGAATTACATTTTCAATATTCTCATCAGGAAACATGATTCCTAAATTTTTATAGTGTTTTTCATGTGTTTTTCTAAAATTATTTGAAACATTTTCTTTTGGTAAACAAAGCAACTTGAAACCAAATGAATATACAGAAAAGCTTGGAAAATTATTTATAGAATTTTGTGAGATATCAAACCAAATCCCACCATTGTCTCGCTCAACAGTGGATTCTAGCATAAATTTTGATCAACAAAAGCCCCAATCTCCTACAGGCATATAATCATCATGGTCATGAGAGTTAATGGGACTTTTTCTTAGATTCTTTCTATTTCTTGAATGATTTGGGCCTACAATCATTATTTTCAAGGAGTGAAGACCAGATCTTGATTGGATTCTCACATAGGTAGATCCATCATCCATCACCTTTGTTTCCATCCACACTTTGGCTATGAAAGGTTTCCCAATAATAGCCTCATACGAATAGTGATCCTAAACAATAAAGTGAAATTCCTCAAAAGTTCTTCCAATTGTCACAGGTACAAAGGCACATGCCCCAAGCAAAGCTTTGGAGCCGTTATCAGAAGTCTGCATCCTCTACCCATGGTCCTTATCTATAGGCAATCTAAATTGGTCATAAAACTTCTTAGATATCACATTTATCTCTGATCCTGATTCAATCAAGGCCAAAGCAAAACATGAATCTTCATCATTTCCTAATTTTACTTTCATTTCTGGCATTCAAAAGTTCCTAGTATGCTCACTTTCTGATATTCTCATCTCATCATCGAGCATAATTGGTCCTAAAGAATTCCTATTTGCTTGACTCTTGCAATCTCATCATCTTCATCATCAGAAGAGTCACTCAAGGCTACTACTTCATTCATCAAATGAGTGTCTCCAAATGCCTCTCCTATTTCTAGATCCTCAAGTAATGGGAATCTCTTTCTCTTTATCAACTTAATAAAACTATCCTTGAACTCAGGCTTCGCAATGGAGAAGACCTGTTCCAAGGACATCGTTGTTGATATATTTAGGTAGTGATGTGTGTGAACACACTAGGACCGTCGGGGCACTTTTTTCCCTCTTTAGGAGGTTTTTTCCCCCTCCTTGTATATATGCCTATTGCCCTAATGGGCTACTCATCTTTGTACATTCTCTAGTAATACATTCAGTATTGTGTGTTTGTGCTCCAAGCTTCTTCTTCTTCCTTGTGTTGTTCGCGTGCTTCCGCAGACATCTATCTCCAACAATTGGTATCAGAGCAAGTCGTCGCTTCATCTAGGGCACCATCGACACTCCTCCGTTTGCAGTCTCAGAATCGCATGAATTTTGGTGAGCATACTCAACGTGTTTCCGAGATCAAAACATCTTCGCTTTGTCATGCTGAAATCGCGATCTGAGCTCGTTTCGGCCTCCGAATGCACTATCGCAGCGCTTGTGCAGGCTATTTCGTCTTTTTGTGCCAAAGATATATACCAGTTTCTGTTCGCCAGTTTAAGCGTCTCAAAGTCTGCTACAGGTCTAGCAGAACTCGTCTGGGCAGTTCTGTTCAACTTTTTGAGATACAATCAATTTTTTGCATCAAGGTATTTTAGTCACCGGCCATGGTTGAAAGCAGTGATGTATTCCGTATGTTGGTTGTTGAGGATAAGTTGGATGGTACCAACTACCCATTATGGGCTTATATGATGCGACATGTTTTGGTTGCAAAAGGATTGTGGAACATTGTGCAGGGTGTTGAAAGACATCCTGTTACACCTGTAATGACAGGTACTACAAATACAGGTGCTGGAGGTGATGAAGATGGTGTCGAAGATGATATTCCGCAGATTCCTGTTCGTGCTACTGTTTCTGTTGCACCTACTGCAGAGCAAATTCGTTGGGATGGCAGAGATGCCCAGGCACATGCATTGATAGCTTTGTCTGTCAAATGTGCCATTATTCCTCATATTCACTCTTGCAAAACAGCTAGGGATGCTTGGGATACACTTACCACATTGTACCAAGCTAGGAATGAGGCTCGTGTTGCTTACCTCCGAAAACAGTTGGAGAGTGAGCACATGAATGAAGGTGATTCTATGGACAGTTTCCTAACGAAGATCAAAGATTTGAAGGAACAGTTGATTTCTGCTGATGAGGTTATACCAGATAGCTCACTTGTGCAGACCGTTCTGAATGGTCTTCCTGATTCATATCAGAGTTTTGCTTCTACTCTTCGGTTGATGATGAAAGGCAATCCGAATGCCTTATCATTTGAGGAGTTAGTCTCTGTTCTGTTGCAGGAAGATCAGTCCAGGCAGAACAGGTCCATTATGCATGTTGCAGATCAAGCTTTCCTGGCTAGTCAGAAGGGCAAAGGAAAATGGAGCTCTTCTACTAGTAAGCAAAAATATGCAAATGCTGCACATTCGAAGAACCAGGATAAAGATGAGAAGAAATCAGAAAAGTAAAAATTGTTTTGCAAGTACTGTAAAGGGAATGATCATATCATAAAGAACTGTCCAAAATTGGCTGCAAAAGAGGCAAAGAAAAAGGAGGCCGGAATGGTTGTTGCAGAAGCCTCTACACCAAAAACAGAGTCTGCTAATCTTGTGCAGGAAGAAGAATGGGTGTTTACTACTGTTTGCAGCTTTGACCCATCTTCTCATGAGCAGTGCATGTCTGCAATGGACTCAGATGTTTGCCAGTACTTTGACAGTGGGGCGATCAAACATATTACCTCGCAGTGCAGTTTCTTCTCTTCACTCGAGCCTGCCCCTACAGGGAATACTTTCACATGCGCCAACAACTCCTCTTATCCTGTTATGGGAGTTGGTAAGATCATTCTGACTACTGCTGATGGTAGTTCTTTCACCTTGTTAGATGCTTTATTTGTACCAGGGATCAAGAAGAATCTGTTATCAGTTTCTGCATTAGCCAAGATTGGCTTAGTTGTGAAATTTGTTGATGACATATGTACAATTAATGATCTGTCAAATGGCGATGTTATTATTGCTTCTGGCATTTTATGTCGTGGGCTATATAAGCTCATAGACTATGAAAGATCTATGAATGATTTGGCATGTGCAGTTCATGATTCTCAGGCTATGTCAGATGCAAAGCTTTGGTTTGCACGCTTTGGACATCTGAATTTTGCTAGTTTGCTACGCTTGCAGAAATCTGATATGGTGTCTTCTTTGCCCAAGCTTGAGGCACCTGGAAAACATGTATGTGAAGGCTGTATTTGGGAAAAAATGCAGCCTTCCTCCTTTCCAAAAGATGGTTCAGTTTGGGCTACGCAGAAATTGCAGCTTGTACATAGTGATGTCTGTGTCCCTATGCAGACACCCTCTTTTGGGAATTACCTTTACTTCGTGACTTTCATTGATGATTTTTCCAGGCATGCATGGGTATATCCACTCAAAGAAAAGTCCGAAGTGTTCATGTGCTTTAAATAGTTTTTGGTTTTGGCTGAAAATCTGTCAGCATGTAAAATGGGCACCCTCCATTCTGATCGAGGGGGGGAATACATGTCTTCTGATTTTAATGCATTTCTGGCTGAACGTGGGATAAAACACCAGTGTACAGTGCCGTATACACCTCAACAGAATGGAGTTGCTGAACGAAAGAACATGTCACTCATGGAGATGGCGAGGTGTATGGTCAAGAGTCAGGCTTTACCACATAGTTTCTGGCTTGAGGCTGTCATGTGTGCAACATATGTACTTAATAGGTGTCCCACTAAAGCGCTGCAGTCTATCACTCCATATGAGGCTTGGCATGAACGCAAGCCATCTGCTGCTCATCTGCGTGTTTTTGGTTGTTTGGCATATGCATTAGTGCCTGAACAACATCGCAGAAAATTAGATGATAAAGCAATAAAATGTATTTTTGTTAATTATAGTTCTAAAAGTAAAGGCTATCGTCTGTATCATCCACATTCTAAACGCATTCTGGTTAGCCGTGATGTTGTATTTGTGGAAGATGCTATTCAGCCATTGCTTTCATGTACCAAGGAGACATTTGTTAGCTCCAAAGACATGTATGATACTTTGATGCCTCTTTTTACAGGTGGACAGTCTAGTGCTGGTCCTAATTAGGCAACTTCTCAGCCTTTGCAGGTTTCATATGATGATGCAGATCATTCCATTTCTTATGCAGATTTACATGATGCACTTGTTGATGAGAGAGCTGATATTGAGCAGACAAAAACTATGCCAAAATGGCTGGTGCAGACTTTGCATGATAGCAAATTAGATGCACCTTTGTCATATCGTACTCATTCAGGCTCTCATAGTGCCTCCTTTGCATCAGATTGCTATGCTATGGTTGCGTCTAGTCTCTGTGATGAGAATGAGCCTGTTCCTTTTGATGAAGCATAGAATTCAGAAAATTGGATGGCTGCCATGCAATCTGAATATGATGCTATAATGAAGAATGGTACATGGTCTTTATGTGACTTGCCTCTTGGCAAGAAGGCCATTGGCACTAAGTGGGTATACAAGCTGAAGCGTAAACTTGATGGTACAGTTGACAAGTATAAGGCTAGGCTTGTTGCAAAGGGTTATGTGCAAGAAAGAGGCATTGATTTTGATGAGACCTTTGCACCTACATGCCGTATGACTACTGTTCGGAGCATTTGTGCACTTGCAGCCCATCATGGTTGGAATGTACATCAGTTGGACATTAAAACAACATTTCTGAATGGTGACTTGCATGAAGAAGTGTATGTTTTTCAGCCTCGTGGCTTTGTGCAGAAAGGGCATGAAAACTAGGTGTGTAGGTTAAAGAAGGCATTATATGGTTTAAAGCAAGCACCACGTGCTTGGTATGAGAAGATACATGCCTATCTGGTTGCACTTGGGTTTGTGAACAGTCCAACTGAAAGCACCTTATATGTTAAGCGTGCTAATGATGTGCTTCTGATCATTGTTGTCTATGTTGATGACATGCTGCTCACTGGTCCTATTGAGAAGCATATTGCTGATTTCAAGGCTGATTTGCATGCCTCATTTGAGATGTCTGATTTGGGGCATTTGCATCACTATTTGGGCATTCAGTTTATGCAAGTTGATGGTGGAATGGCTTTGTGTCAAACGAAATATATTGACAAATTATTGCAGCATTTTGGCCTTGAAGACTATAAGCCTATTGCCACTCCTATGGAGACAGGTTTATGATTGAGTCTTCATGATGTTGGAGATGCATTTGATGCTGTTCTCTATCAGTAGGCTGTTGGATGCTTGATTTACTTATGCATTACTCGGCCAGATATTCAGTTTGTTGTCTCACAGATGAGCAGGTTTATGCATTGCCCAGGAGTCACACATTGGAAGGCAGTTAAGCGCATCTTTCGCTACTTGAGTGGTACTCGGCTACTTGGGTTGTTTTATCCCAAGGGGGGATCACTACCGCTAGACTTGCATGCTTTTTCTGACTCAGATTGGGCTGGTTGCTATGACACTCGTGTGTCCACCAGTGGTTTTTGCTTCATGCTTGGTAGCTCATGTATATCTTTGGTTGAGCAAGAAGCAGCCTACTGTGGCCACTTCCAGTTGTGAGGCTGAGTATAGGGCAGCTTTCACAGCGATTGTTGAGTGTGTGTGGCTCAGACGCCTTATGGCTGATTTGGGTGTTGGCCAGTCTTCTGCCACCACCATCTTCACTGACAGTCAGAGCGCATTGGCAGTTGCGAGGAACCCTGTGTTCCATGCTCTCACTAAGCACATTGAGGTGCATTATCACTATGTCAGGGAGAGGTTCTCTGCTGGGGAGATCAGCTTGGCATATATGCCCACGCAGGAGAACATTGCAGACCTTTTTACGAAGGCTCTGCCTAGGGAGAAGTTTGAAGCTTTCCGCAAAGCTTTGGGCTTACTTCCTTTTGTGGAGTGATTTCCACATAGCTTGGCACTTCCTTATACATGAGTGCCAGCTCCTTGTTCACCGCATCACTCCCAGGGGGGATTTGTTGATATATTTAGGTAGTGATGTGTGTGAACACACTAGGACTACCGGGGCACTTTTTTCCCTCTTTAGGAGGTTTTTTCCCCCTGCTTGTATACATGCATATTGCCCTAATGGGCTACTCATCTTTGTACATTCTCTAGTAATACATTCAGTATTGTGTGTTTGTGCTCCAAGCTTCTTCTTCTTCCTTGTGCTGTTCGCGTGCTTCCGCAGACATCTATCTCCAACAATCGTCACTTGGCTCTTCAATAAAATATCATTTAATATTTCTTTAGTGTCATTCTTCTTCTCAAGTTCAAAAATCAATATGGCCTTTGGTGTTTTCTTCTTCTTTTTCTTGAACATTTTCTTGAGTATCTTCAATCTTTTGAGTAGGTTCTTGTTCCTTTTCCTTTTCTTTATTTGGTTCTTGAATTTTGATTGGCTCAACTGGCCTCTTTCCCTCTCTTATTTCCTTCTTCTTTGCCTCTTCTTGAGAAGTAATAGGCTCTTTAAGGTGAACTTTCTTTTCAGGTTCCTTAGCTTTTTCCTCAGCTTCTTTACTTTGTTTTCTCATCACTCTTCTCTCTAGCTCAGTCTCATTTTGGTTTTCATATCTTTTTCTCTTTTCCTCTACATTGGCTATGTGAGTAGATATAGAACTGATCTAGAAGAGACTTCCATGCAGTCTTTTGCATGATCGCATCCCTAGCCCTCACTAAGGCATCTATAGAGTAATTTCTTTGTGGTTGAGGTTTAATTTCTTCTTCATCTTCTTCTTCTAGTAGCTCTAATTGTGCTATTGATATGTTGGCATTTGCACTATACAAGTTCTTGTATAACTTCATCATTCCTCCCTTCCCCTAATTCACAAGCAGAGGAAGCTGAGTTTTGAAGTGACAAAGTTTTTTTATCAATCAATTACTGGTGTTCTTTTGCTTGCTTCAGCTTTTCACATGCATAGGAAAAATGTTCCTATGCATCACACCAAAGTACCCTTCCAAGCCCCCTAGTTCCTCGTCTCTCAAATGGCCCAATATTCCTCTAATATGTGGGATGAACTGGTGGTGAAGGGGTCTGTAGAGCAATAGGTTGCACAAGAGGTGCAACCTGAGGCATTGTGCATCCTTTCATGCTTGGAACCGGTATAACATTTCTCTGCATCGGATCTACATAGATAGTGCTAGCCTGAGGAGGAGTGGGGCCTTGATAACACA
>MU260792.1:135000-137500 GCA_020310875.1 Ceratopteris richardii
TCAGAGATCCTAGTGTTCCACCTAGGGAGGAGCTTGCAGATATAAAGATTTGGATGAAGAAGGATGCTCAAGCAAGGAGCATAATCTACATGGCAGTGAATGATTATTTGCTTCCTCATATTAGAGGACTTGAAAGTGCAAGTGACATTTGGAATGCTTTGGAAGAGCATTTTCAGAATACAACCAAATCAAGGAAAGCTTCATTATGGGTAGAGTTTACTACATTCAAGAAGAAGGCTTCACAATCAATATCTGATTATGTGACAAAGATGAAAGACATTGCTGATTCTTTAGGTGCAGTTGATGAAGACATTGAAGAAGATAAGTTGGTAAGACAAATTCTCACAGGGCTAAGAGGAGATGAAAAGTGGAAGCCTTTTATTTTTTCTACAGAACTTTCATTAGATCATTTCACTCCTGATTTGAATCAATTGTTAGGACATATGCTAACTTTTGAGAATGATATCAAAGGAGATGTTGATAAGAGTGCAGGTCATGCAATGTATTCTAAAGACAAGAAGAAAGCTAGCAAAGGGAAGCAACAATTAGTTGAAGATGAAGGTACTCGAAGCTAAGCAAACTTCCTAAGAGGAAGAGGAAATGGCAGAAGTAGAGGAAGAGGTAGAAATAACAAAGATAATGTCAGAGCTTGTTGGATATGTGGTAAGACCAATCATCTATCTCATGATTGTTGGCACAATAATCAAAGCAATGGTAATTTTAATCAGAATTTTAATCAAAGAGGAAGAGGTGGCAGATATCAGAGAGGAAACTTCAGAGGTAGAGGTGGTAGGAATTCTTTTGGAAGAGGTGGAGGAAGAAACTTCCAAAATCAGTCCTACAATAACACCTACTACAATTATGCATCAGATCAGAAAGAAGATTCATCTCTTATTATGAATGCAACATGTGAAGTCTCACATGAAGACATGAGAGTGTTTTATATTGACTCAGGATGTAGTAATCATCTGAGTGGAAATATTGCTTTGATGACTGATTTAGATCATAATGCAATTAATCATACAGTTCAAACAGGTGATAATACAAAGCACAAAGTAAAGTCAATTGGTTTAGTCAAAGCCAAAGATGGGAGTACTCTCTTGAGTAAGGTTCTGTATGTTCCTACAATTCCAAAGAATTTGATTAGTGTAGGACAAATTGTGGAAAAAGGATATGAGGTAAGGTTCACTAATGATGGAGTTTATGTTGAAGACCCTAGTCAAGGGTATAAACAGATTGTTACAGGAAAGAAGGAAGGAAGGCTCTTCACATTAAAGATACAAAGTAATGTTGGACATGCTATGTTTACATATGGAGAGCAGAAGGTATCTGAATTGGATCTTTGGCATAAAAGACTTGGACATTTTAATGAAAGAGGTATCAAAGAAATGGTTAACAATGGTTCAGTGCTTGGATTGCCTAATGTTGCAGGTCAACACATGACATACAGATGTGAAGCATGTCAGTTAGGTAAGGCTCATAAGCAATCATACAATAAGCATGGTTTTATGTATTCAGAAAGACTTGAATTGGTACATACAGATGTGTGGGGTCCTTCAAAGGACTTCAATATAAATGGTTCAAGATATTATGTCATATATGTTGATGATGCTACTAGATGGATTACAATTTATGTGATCAAAGATAAGTAAGAAGTGTTTAATACATTTAAACATTATCATGTATATGCAGAAAGAATTACATGTCAAAAATTGAAGAGGTTAAGGTAAGATGGAGGGGGAGAGTATTTCTCTACTGAGTTCAGTGATGGAATGCAGGTATAAAGAGAGAGGTTACTTGGAGGTACTCTCCTCAACAAAATGGGGTAGCAGAAAGGAGAAATAGAACTCTTGTTGAGTTTGCAAGATCTATGATGAAGGAGAAAAAATGTCCTAATTATTTGTGGGTTGAGGCTGTAAACACAGCCACATATTTGGTCAATATGTTACCATGTAAAGCCTTGCAGGGTATGACACCTTATGAAGCTTGGTGGGGTAAGAGACCTAGCTTGGATCATTGTAGAATATTTGGATGCTTGGCATATGGATATGTGCCATCTCAATTGAGGCATAAATTGGAACCTAAAGCAGAAAAGTATGTATTCATTGGTTATGATGACAAGCAAATGGGTTATAGGTTGTGAAGTCCATCCACAAAGCAATTCCTTGTGTCTAAGGATGTTACATTTGATGAGCAAGGTACTTGGTATGCAAGTACACTTAATGTTCATGTAGATATGGAAGAAATTGTGAATCAAAAGAAAGGTAAATCAAAGGTTCAAATATTTGATACAAATGAGAATAATGAAGTACAGGTTGAAGTTGAAGAAATGCCAAGATTTGATCCAGAATGTGATGAACCAGAAACTTCAAGAAGTGGAGAACTCAGAAGGTCATCTAGGCATAAATGGCAACCTACAAGGTATAGCTATGATACTTCATTCTTGACTATTAAAGATTATGCTTACATGTTAAAAGCGGATGAAGATCCATCCACATAT
>MU260792.1:145000-147500 GCA_020310875.1 Ceratopteris richardii
ACAAGAACTACAAGAACCAAAGAGGAAGAGGTCACCAAAGAGGAGGATACTCCCAAGGCAGAGGCAGGTTCAATCAATCTCAAGGCTACCATGGCTACAACAATAATTACAACAACAACTACAACAATAACTACAATCACAATGGCAATTATCAAGGAGGATACAGGAACAGAAAAGATTACAACAATTATGCAGAGGATCAAGATGATTCCTTGTTGATTATGAACATGACATCTAAATCAGGTATCAATGATGATCATTTGTTCTATATTGACTCAGGTTGCTCCAACCATGTAGCTGGGAATGTTGCCTTACTCTCTGATTTGGAAGAACCTAAAGGCAAGCACCAAGTGCAGACAGGTGATGACACTAAACACTCAGTGGTTAAAGTAGGTAATGTCAAAACAAGTGATGGTAATCAGAATTTGCTAAGCAGAGTATTGTATGTTCCAACAATCACCAAGAATCTGATGAGTGTAGGTCAGATTGTTGAAAAAGGTCTACAAGTCAGGTTCACTCAACATGGTGCATATGTGGAGGATCCAAGACATGGATTCAGAAGGATAGCCAAGGGAGAGAAGTCAGGTAGATTGTTTACCTTTGAACTTGAGGATACTAAAAATATTGCCTTGTACAACTATAGGGACCAAACCCTATCAGAATTGGAGATGTGGCACAAGAGATTGGGTCACATTGGAGAGAGAACCATAAAGCAGATGAGCAGGGATCAATGTGTGCTTGGGATACCTAATGTATCCAAGCAACATATGATATACAAGTGTGGGGCTTGTCAATTTGGTAAGTCACACAGGTTGCCATATACCAAGAAAGGATTTATGCATGAAGACTACTTGGAATTGGTGCATACAGATGTGTGGGGACCAAGCAAGGAGCCATCCATATCTGGATCAAGGTACTATGTATCTTTTATAGATGATTATAGCAGATGGACTATCTTGTACTTCATGAAACATAAAGATGAAGTATTTAATTGCTTCAAAAGGTATCTTGCATTAGTAGAGAATCAAACAGGTAGACAATTGAAGAGATTAAGGTCTGATGGTGGTGGAGAATACTTCTCCAATGATTTTGAAGAGTTCTTGCAGGAAAGAGGCATCAAGAGGGAGATTACCACAAGGTACTCTCCAGAACAAAATGGGGTAGCTGAAAGAAGAAATAGACTCATTGTGGAGACAGCTAGGTCTATGCTCAATGAGAAGAAACTACCAAATTATCTTTGGGCAGAGAGTGTATCTACTGCCACATACTTGATCAATAGGTTGCCATCAAAGACACTTGATGGAATGACACCCTATGAGGCTTGGCATGGTAAGAGACCTTCTCTGGATCATTGCAAGATCTTTGGATGTGTTGCATATGTGCATATTCCCTCACAGGTAAGGGGAAAGCTAGACCCTAAGGCTGAAAAGTGTATCTTTATTGGTTATGATTTGAATCAGAAAGGATACAGGTTCTATAACCCCTCAAACAAAGGCTTCAAGGTAAGCAGAGATGTAATCTTTGATGAAAATGATTCATGGTATGATAATGAGTGCAGGAAAGTAAGCCTACCTTATGATATGGAAGAAGACTTTCCAAAGCTTGTCAGGCAAGAACCAACTCAGAATGAGGATACAAGTTCAGATGATGAAGACACCATCAACATTGAAGAATTCAAAGCTTGGAAATCAAAAGGGAAGATGAAGATGAAGCAACTTGAAGACAATCCAGAATCCTCAACTCAAGCTATGAGGAGATCTTCAAGGGAAAAGAAGAAACCTATTAGGTATGGATATGATACTTCACTTGTAACCAAGCACTCTGTATATCTTGCAAAGGACATCTTAAGTGAAGAACCAGGTACATTTGAGGAAGCTATTACTAAGCCAGAATGGAAGGAAGCAATGGATGAAGAAATAGAGGCTCTCAAGGAGAGTGATACTTGGGATTTGGTACCCAAGAAGGACTCCATGAAGGTCATAGGATCCAGATGGATCTACAAACTCAAAAGGAACTCAGATGGCACAATAAGCAGGTACAAAGCTAGGTTGGTGGCCAAGGGGTTTGCACAAACCCAAGGCATAGATTATGAAGAAACATTTTCTCCTGTGGCAAAGATGCCAACTATCAGGATTATGGTGAGTGTAGCTGCATCCAAAAATTGGAACATGTACCAATTGGATGTGAAGAATGCATTTCTGAATGGATGGATTTCAGAGGAAGTCTACATGTCACAACCACCTGGCTATGAGGATCCCAATAAGGTAAATCATGTTTGCAAATTGAAGAAAGCTCTGTATGGATTGAAGCAGGCACCTAGAGCATGGAACTATAGGTTGACAACCTATCTCTTGGATCAAGGATTTGTGATGAGTAAAGCAGATACTTCATTATTTATAAAGAAGAACAATTCAGAGGTAATATACTTGTGTGTCTATGTTGATGACATCATTATTACAGGAAATGATGTTCAAGGAATTAGACACATCAAAGGTCAAAT